>JBAMBS010001417.1:217500-345000 GCA_037044455.1 Zygothrica quintamaculata
TTTTTTACTTATTTTTTTTTGGCATATAAAATCTCAATGAAAGTTTGCCAAGAAACAATGGGACCCAAGGCGATTTGTTGCTATTGTTTGTTGGCTTATTGAAATGTTTACATACGAGCAATCGTATAGTGTGCATTTATGCAACACATTGGCAGGCGACAATAACAATAATAATAACAACAAGAGTAACAGCAAGTAGCAGTAGCTATAGCAGTAGCAATTGCTGGGAGCAACAAGCAATCAGCTATCAGCTACAAGCAACTACCTCAATCCGTGGCCGCGTGAGCTGCCTGAGGGGCCTCTCAACTAGCAGCTTGGCGTGAGGTAGGTTGGACTACTACTACTACTACTACAACAACTACTGCATAACTGGTTCGTCTACGCAGCTGAATCAGCTGTGCTCTGTCTGGCTGTCACGATGTCTGACCTGCTACAACAATGTTGTCGCCTGGTGGCTGTGATTTGTGCGTGTGAGCAATACGAGCACATGGATGAGAGCAGAAGGAGATGGAAGTGGAAATGCAGATGGAGATGTAGATGGATATAAAGATGAAGATGAAGATGAACAAATGGACGAGTTGGAGGGATGATTGGATAGATAGATGGATGGATTGGATGGATGGTTGGTTGGTTGCTTGGTTGCTTGGTTGGTTACTTGGTTGATTCAATGGAGGAGTCTACCCGAATGGGGTATGAGAATTAACATGTTCTATAGGGAGATCATGTTGCTGATTGGGAGTGGACAGAGGGAACCAGTGTGCGCGCTAATTGCCTTGATTGAGTTTTAAATTAATGCGAAATTGAGTTGGAAGTTTCAGTTATTGTTTTAAGTCATATATACATATATATCATATATACATATAAATAGTATATATATTCTCAACTATATATATATTCTCATATTATATATATATATAAATTAAGTGGCTGAAAGTGTTTTAAGTAATAGTTTAATAGAGCAGATGCTTATCTAGTGTGTTAGGGTCAGCTCTGATTTAGTTGAACTATTTTGCAAAATAGAACAATAATAGTTTTAATAGAACAATGGGATTTAATTTTATGCAGGATAAGTTATATTTAACCCCATAAGATAAGATTGTATATTAACTTTAAGGGTATCAAAGATAGATATGTGATCTGTTATATAGCTATGGACTATGAGTATACCAGACAATTTATTAGTTAAATCAATCAATGATTATCCAGAAGCTAGACACTTATCATACTATCTAATAGATTATAGTAAACTGATACCAAAGTCTTCTAAAGAATCCAGGAGAAATTTTTATATACTTCTCGGAAAAATAGTACGTTCTGCTGTATTTTTAGCACTTTAATGATATTTTCTTTAATCTACTTGAGAAATTGTCACTTTATCTAATTGAAAATATTTTATTGTTAACTATGATAATTTGATTAAATCGTTTCGTTATAACTCTTACATGTTCCCCGACTTCCCTAACATTTTATATTCTTCCTCTCCTTCGTTTCCCTGACTGAGAAACCCCTTTTATAATCAAATAATCAATTTTCTACTTCATTGATTTCTAAGTAGCTCACACGCTTGTATAATGATGCCACATCTGGATATTGTATCCTGTTGATCAACAACAACAATAACAGCAACAACAACAAGTTGACTATCTGATAAAACGACAACACAACAAAGTTAAGATTCTTAAGGTACGCAACGCATCAAGTGTATGATTATGTCTCATCGACTGACTGGGCTAACCAACTGATTGACGAAGTGAATGAGGGAATGAAGTTCAAATGAATGAATGAATGAATGAGTGACTAACTGAGTGAATGCTAACACATGGGCTTTGCATTATTAATTAACTCCGTTGGCCATTGTTGGCCGCTTCTTCTTGTAAATCCCACAATTATGCCATACTAGACTGCCTGCCTGCTTCATCAGGTTTCCTTGTCGCCTCTTGCCTTGTTCTCAATCTTATTCTCAAACTCTGTCTGCGGTCTTCAGTCTCGAGGCTCGCTTCTTGAGTTTTAGTTCCAGTCTTAGTCTTATACTGACTCGGTTTCGTTCTCAATCTTGGCTCGGTTGGTCAGTCAATCAAGGGCAAAAAGGAAAAAAAATAAAACAAAACAAAAGGCAACGCTGTTAATTTTTTCTTTTCAATTAGCTCTGAACGCAACATAAACGCATATGTATATATATATATATATGTATATATACACACATACTCACACTCACACAAAACACACACACACACACACAATCACATGCAAGCAGAACAAGCCTCTTTTCCAGCGAACAGGTTTTTCACGCGCTGTGGAGGACGCCAATGTTCTGTGCCTTGTGGTTTGTATTTTCAAGATTTTCATTTGAATTTTCATTTTACGACAAGTTTTTTCCATTGGGGGCTTAGAACTTTTTTTTTTTCATTTTTCCTTCACTTTTCTAATCTCTAAAAATCTTATTATATAAGAGAGAGAGAAAGAGAGAGAGACAAAGAAGGAGACAGAGAGTAAAGGAGAGTAACAAAGAGAGAGAGAGAGAGAGAGTGCCGGTGTGTTTATATATGTAAATGAAGTCTGTCCAACTTGCCAGGCAAAGTTCTTTAGTACGCGCCCGCCGCGACACTTTCGGCTCACTTCATTTTATGGACTAAAGCGTCAGAGTTGGATCGGGTTTTGTGCCGAGATGCTGCATCTCTTGGCACAGCAATTGCAATTGGGGAAGCTGCCTTTTGGATGAAGCTGAGCCTGAGCTTCAGTCCCGGTCTCAGTCACAGCCACATCAACATCAACATCAACATCCACAGCTACAGCTATAGCTACAGCTATAGCTATAGCTACAGGCACAACGTTCCCTTAACATTTAATGAGCATTAACAAGCTGCACTTAAATGCAATAACAACAACAATTGATAACAAGCAAGAATGCTCCATTTGGAGCTGAGAGAGAATGAAGCAAGAGAAAGGGTTTAGACGATCAACAGGTGCCCTACATGTTCTGTTCTGCAGCAACTCGGCGAACACTTTTAAGGCGGAAAGGTTCAACTGCAAGTGAAAGTTTCAACCATTGCTGTGATTAATGATAGCTTATAAGCTTTAAGCTTCTACATCTTCTATGCCAATTTATCGATAACAATAAACTGTTCGATAACAGTTTATGAAAAAAACGTTTGTTTAAACTAAAAGATTAGAATTATTGTTCTATTATTATTGCTTGTCAAGTAGCCTGTAGTTTTATCGATAAACATGTATATCGATTAATATTTTTTGCCTCTATTGCACTTATACTTATACTTGTATACCTATAGCATAATATGATGAACTTGCAGGGTACATTGCAATAACTACTCATAATCAGCTCCACGCTGTCTGAGTGCGCGAATATAAAATACATGTACTCATACTTATACTCATATTTATACTTGTACTCATACTCACACTCATACTCACACTTATACTCATACTCATACTCATACTTATACTTATACTCACTTGTACTCTAAATGCGTATATGTTATCGTGTTGATGTGAGTGTTTCGCTTGATTAACACGAGCTGCAAATTCATTTTGCCTTGTTGTCTTCCTCTTTTCATTGTATGCAATGTAAGTGGGCAGCAGGCAGATGCTACTGTCGCGGCATCCTCAAGAGCTCCACAGCAAACACAACACACATACAACAAACACACAAACACACTTATATATATATATATAATATAGAACATAAAGCACTGTGCACAGATCCAGCATTGATGTCAGTTTTGTGCCAGTTGTAAGCGGTAAATCGATGCTGAGGGCCACTACATCATTTACGATTATATATGTGACCCAATGATCTACAAAGGGCGCGGGCACAGGCAGAGCAGGCAGCAGGCAGCAGGCAGCAAGTAGTGAACAGCAGGCTTAAAAGTTGATAAGAAAATGCGAAATCAATCAGTATGATTACTTCAACACAAATCGGAACATAATCTACAATATATATTACAACAGCAGCAGCCCTTCGTTAAACACACAGACACACACACACATACACATACACAAATACAACTATCCATTCATTGCAGCACTTATACATATATGTATATTTATATATTTATAAAAATATGAATACGCGTATAAATACACCCATTGGCCAATCCCCTCCAACCCCTTACTGTACGCCTGCCATAAACACAGTTTCCCATTCATTTCCATACGTCGCATTGCTTGTCCTTGAACTTGACCCAGCAGCGATGTCGAGCGGCCCTTTTTTTATTTATTTTTATTTTTATTTTTTATTACGAGTATTATTATACAATTGTACACTCTATATACTATAATTAATAAATTGTTTTCTGTGTGAATCTCTCACTCTCTCAAACTCTCTCTCTCTCTCTCTCTCTCTCTCTCTCTCTCTCTCTGTTTTTGAAGCTGAATTGCTTCCAGTACGACTACTCATACTTATCTTTAAATGGATTTTGTGTGTGCGTTCTTGCTGCTTCTTGTCACTTGACTGTTTCTTCTTATTACTATTATTATTATTATTATTATTATTTTTTGTTTTGTTTTTATTGTATTTATTTTAAAACATTTATTTATATATATATACATATATTTACGAATTTAAAAGCTATTAAATCTTTGATTAATCTATTGAGTTTTTCTTCTTTATTTATTTTTATATATTTGCGTATTAAGCTAGACTTTTGATCTATTGCACTTTACGTTTGATAAGACTTGGCAAATTGCTAGAATACGATTGTTATTTTTGGCATTGAGTCTTATAGTACAGAGTACAGACGTACGAGTATATATAAAATGAATGAAATCAGTCTACAATATGAATGATTCAATAGCTAATGTGCGTTAATCTAATGGATAATGCTGACTGCAAGCAATTAATTCGATGCTTTCAAATCTTGTTTTCTTGTTAACACATTGTATATATTAATATATTTAGAGCATTATTATTCTATCTTATATTCTTTCTCTTACTTACTCCAAATTGCCATATTTGCGGGTTAAAAAAAAAAGAAAGAAAAAAAGATTTAATTCAATTTATGCAAAATGCATTTCCGCATAGTGGAAAACAAGCTCGAACTTTGCGAATCGGAATCAACAGCCACTGTGCATGGCACAAAGCAGAACATAATAGAATAGAATAGAATAGAATAGAATAGAATAGAATAGAAGAGCATAAATTTAGAATTATAGTTGTATTTGTATTTGTATTTCTGTTTATGTTTGTATTAGTATGTATGTATATAGTATGCCAGGGGTCTATGTTTTAGGTCTAGTTTATTTAGTTGTCCCTCGTCTCGACTATGACTTTGGCTCTGATTCGTTGATCGTTGCCAGCTCATAACTATGTTGTCTGGATTTGACATATTTTTGTTGCACTTTCCCAGACTTTCTCATGGATGTAGAAATGCATTGCTAATCAGATTATATATATATATATATATAAAGGGGTCTCAATTTGCATAGGTCAAATATTTCAATATTTCATCGAACGATTTTGTTGTCATAGCTCTGAGCTCCAATACGGCGCTATTCATATTACAAGCGCCGCTCTTACCCCGCACTTTAACCAACTCTGACCAGACTCGGTCTGGCTGTCTACAATTTCAGTTTATAGCGCTTTTCTAGGTTATTTAGCCATGTATTTCTTTTTTTTCCTTTTTTTTTTTTTTGCAAATGCAGCTGATGTCAGTCGCATGCAAATTTCGAAATGTTAAAACTGCTTAATTTAGGCTCAGACCCGCACGAGTCTCTCAACTTGATAATATATATATTTTGTTTATATTGGGGGATGGGGGTTGTCAAACATTGCGTATGCTTAATAAGTTTATAAATTTAAATAGTTAAAATAAATAAAAAAATAAAATGAACGATATGCAAGAGAAATACTTATAGCCATAATTTATTTTACCTCTCACTTTAAGCATTCGAATATTTAATCAATTTTATTAAATTTTCTTTTCAGGCCTTCACATGTAGAGAAACATAAAGTGACTATTAAGGGAATATAAGAACAAAACGAAATTCAATAAACTAGTTATTGCTGTGGCAATCAAAATTCGATGCAATTCATTCATTTCATTGTGAAGCTATTCTTTATATTTTTTTTTCTTATTTTTTTCTCTTTTTTTTAAGTTAAATTAAGACGCAAAAGCATTGGGTCGATTAAGTTTATTGTTGCTTATTTATTTTATATTAATTATCATAATTCGTTTATCGCATATCGTTCTTTTTAACGGAAGTCAATAAGAATTTCACTATATAAACGTTGCATATATAACGTTGCACCAAAAAGAAAGTGTTAATATCCAAATAGTATCCTGTTTAAACTATTGGCATGCCCTTGTATCCTGCGTTTATATTTACTTTTTTTTTATTGAAAAAAAAACTGCTTCCGGATTGAAATATCGGCATAGAAATGCGCCATAATTGTTCCTTTTACTTCTGATCTCATCAAAATTTTGTCATTCACCCTACAAAAGTATTATGGTATCTAATGTTTAAGGTATTAAGTACAAAAGACATTATTTTAAAGGAAAAGATAAACTGTCCAATCAAGTACTTTTGCGAAGAATAAATTCTAGTACACAATGTGCGAGCTTTGTTTAATAATTTAGTCATTAATATTTGTGAATCAGTTCGGTTAATGTTACAGGGCACTTTAATTTCTATATATTTGATTTTTTATATATATATTTTATAGAATTTCCATAAAAGTAGCGCCGCCACAGCGAATAGACGACAACTTCTCGAATTAAGCGGTAATAAATGCAATGCCTGAAAGTATGCAGCAATATATTTAATTAGCTAACACGTCATACCACAATCATGCAGTATCCTGCTATGAATGTCCACACACTTAAACACTTACACACTCACAGCCGCTCACACATACATATACGCACAGAGATACATACAAGTGTAAGCACATTTCACCTATATGTTAACATTAAATGTGCAAGTATAAACAAATGATCAAATTTAATTAATGGCTCATTTATTTTTGTTGCAACCACTTAATTTTTATAAATCGCAATACAGCCACGCCAGCGTAATTAAACATACAAATGCCAACAGTAACAACAACAGCAACAATTGCTGAGGACAATAACAACGCCAACAGCAATTATTACGCATAACCCACAACATCAACAGCTGCGACAGTTTTGTGAGTTTGTATTACCGACATTGGCATAAACGTTTTGGGTTGGGATATCCTGGTGGGAGCAGGTGATGGGGTTGCTGCAAAGAAACGTGCTACGTTTACTGTACTTAAACCGACCCAACTCTACTACCACTTTTTTACGCTTTGCTAAAAGCCACAAAATGCGTGTTTATTAATTAAGCGCATTTGTTTTCATTAAACAAACGTTTTAATTGAGCATGAAACTTGGCGCCAAAAGCAACAATAGCAACAAACATAACAACAACTACAACAACAACAACAAAATTGCCACGACAGGGCAATAGACGTAGACCACAACCCTTTCTTCTATTGGCCAAACCTAAGCCACCCCACCACCTGACAGTCAACCCCCAGCCCCCTACTCACCATCTACCAAAAATGCCAGCTGCCTTCACATATTTATACATAATAATTAATTTTGTGTGTTTTAATGGATTATTATACTCGTATTGTAGACATAACGAGTGGAAATCCGCGTACCCGACATGTTTACCAGTCTTGATTGATGAAAAAATGTTCGCGAAATATGATTAAAGAAATTTCATATGCTACTCGTATTACCAAATGAAAGTATAACTTGTATGCGGTAGGTGTAGGTACCAGATGATTGTTACAATCTATAATCCTTATTCCTTAAATAACTTTAGTATAAATTATTTATAAGCTATAAAGCAGATAGAAATAACTTCTCTTATATACTAATAGTACTATAGCTAGTGTAAATTGGCAATGACTCAAGTTACTTTAGTTACTTTCTTAACTTGGCTTAATTCATAATATGAGGCATGAGTATGCCATAAAAGATGCCTTCAATTCAAACTAACTCTAACTCAAAACGCTAAATATGAACGCCGCACACAAATCATAATCCTGATGGCCATAGATAAAGTAATGCGGCGCTTGCTGCTAAATGGATTTCCCAAAACATTTGCCAAGTTTATGAAAAATAATCATAAAGGCGCACAGAGACGCCGACTACCATATATATATATATATATATATATATATATATATATATATAGAATAGATATGGTTGAATTTACGCACTGGGCTGTATGTGGAGTGGCGTATAAAATGCTTTTAAAAGCAGCCAACGAGTTGATGTGTTTTTGGGGGTAAAAGTTTTTTGGGGCCAGCCAACAAAACCCCGAGAAAAGTGTTTTTCATAAGCAATAATAATAATTTCGAGGCCGAATTTTAATTGCACCCAAGTGGCACATTGAAAAGCCAGCGAACTCTCTCTTGCTCTCTAGCTTTCTCTCTTTCTCTCAATTTCTTTGTCTGTATCTTTTGGTCTTTCGCACACAATGTGCAAGTTAGTTAAGAAGGGACTAGTTGAATGATGGCCTTCAATAGGAATGAGTTAAATATAACAAAATAAATAGCCAAGAGTTAGACCCAAATGTGGGTTAAACTCAAATGGAAGTATCCTTAATGAAGTGGAAATTGTTTATAAAAATATATTATTATGTAAGTACTAAGTATTAAGGCAAAAAAAATAAATAAATTAGAAATATAAAATTAAAACAAAGAAATTATTATATTCCTTAAAAAGGGTAGCAGAAGTATATTAATAAAGAATCTTTTTTTTTCCTAATTTAAAGATAGTCGATGAAAGGAAACAAAGTTATTTTTATCAATAAGAAAAATAATAAGTATAAATAATAATACATTTCTATATAAAAGTTGCTTTATAAATAATTTTGTATATATTTAGTTATGTCTTATGTTGCAGCTAATGTTTTCCGCTTAGGGGTTAGTGAAATTTATTAATTTTTATTTATAGAAATATAATGTTATGTAAGCATTTATATTTATTAATAAATATAATAATCTTTTGATTAAACAAACTTTTTGTAATATATTAAGGCAATCTGAAAGGAAATATTTGGTAGAATTCCTTATGTTAAAAGAATGCAGCAAAGCGTTTATTGCATATCAGCAGGAAGCTGAGTATCCTTGAAGTAGTCATTACAATAAAATGAAATTAAGAAAGTATTTATTGTATTAATCAACTAAACGCTCTACAAAATAAGATAAGTACCAGATGTAGAACAAACAGCTTACAACAGATTGATTCTTAAAACATAATTAGTGAGCATATAAGTCAGATATATATATATATATGTATAATATTGATAAGCTGTACATATATATATAACATTTTATATAAAAAACATGGAAGAAACAAAGAGATCAAATGGCAATACTTGCTTGCAGGACTAAAGGTCAAAAGAATCGAAGCAAGAAGCGAAGTAAATGATACTTTAGTTGAAAGGAAAATGTGAAATGGAATGAGAGTCTTTTGTTAAATAAGAAATTGGTCCAATAGCTAGTTATAAAAATATTAAGAGATTCTTTAGCTTATTATATTGCGTATAAAAATATCAAAATTTCATTTCGTTGCTATGTCCTGAACAAGGAGTAAAGAAAAGGATATTCGATGCTTCATGATAGACCATGCAACATAACAAAATTATATATTTTCTAATATCTAAAGCAAAATTATTCTATTTTATCAATTCTATATGCATATATAATTATAAGTCATAGTAATTATAATGTTCATAGATCTTTCCTTAAGGATCAAAAGCTGCTGCTGATTTATATAAATTTTTATGACTACAAGTTATAAAGCTGAAAAGTTGAACTTTATTTTAGTTTTTTTATTTCATTTATAGTTAGCATTAGAATTAAATGAGATATTTTTTTTACAAATGCTAATGCAAATTTATCCATTGATAACAAATATTAAAATGGAATATAGAAAATTTCAATCTTTGTCTAGATTTCTACGGTCTTTTGCCAATGGCAAAGTAAAAGTCAAAAATATGCGCGCAACGAATTTTTTAACGTTTATTTTTTTTCTTTTTCTTCTTTTTTTTTTTTGTGTTTGTCGTTTTATGAATTCAATTTGCGACAGTTTACGGATAGCATAGGAAGGTGGAGAGAGGTATCAATGAATTGCTATAGAAGTAAAGTCACTTTGCAGTAGCATATATAGCAAGAGTGAGAGTGTCTGGGTGAATTTCACAAGTATACACAGATACATATACACACCTCAATGCTCACTGGTTGTACTTGTAGTGCCAGCAAATGTCATAAAAATATGCGACATTTCGTTTTTATCGCTTTTGAAAAACTTTATTCTTGGCGCTTTGTATACCACCCAACACTTTGCTTTCTGCTCTCAGCCTCGTTCGATCTTTATTTTATTTACAATGGCAATTTCTTTGTTTTAAACAAGCAGCGCATTGCTTTTTATATGTAGCTCGATTGGTGATTGGAACGCGCCCGATTGGCTACGATTTGGACAGACTGTAGATGGTGGCTTGCTTACAGCATTGTACAGTGGTGCAAAGATCATTGATATTTTAATGAATATGTGACAAGAAAATTGAATTAAAATAAAACTATATGTATCTCATTTGATTTGCTTGAACAGATGCTTATTGGAATTGTATTGGTAGTAGTTGTAAGCTTTTACTATTTAAGTGAGTTAAAGTATTTGTTTTCTTTTTTATTTTTCTATCAATTGGCTCCACTGTATTGTTGGCAGTTTCAGGGAGCTACTCATTCCAGTAAGTTAAACATCATCAACAACATGGCTGCCCCTCTTAGAATGGGCACTCGAGGAAAACAGCTTTTTCGCGTCGCCATAAAATGCAAGTGGTCAAAAGGAGCGACAGAGACGCAATCAGAGTAAAGAGGAATGAAAATCACAAAATGAAAAACGAAGAAAAACAATTAAATGCCAAGCAGCAGCAGCAGTAGCAGTAGCAGTGGCAGTAGTAGTGGCAGCAGCAGTTGTTGGCCAAAGAAAACAAGCAAATAAACTTGCGAGCTGCATTTGCGACACGTCGAAAAGCGTCCGCGCCAATGCCAACTCAGTTTAATTGAAATCAAGTTGAAGGCGATGGGGCAAACAACGGTATATTTGGTATGAGTGTATATATATATATGTGTGTGTGTGTGTATATGTATTGGTCATGGTAGGCGGGGTCAGGCTTGCAAATCGAATTGAAACGCCAAAACGTATTCGAAAATCGACAGCAAAAGTAATTGAAATTGCATGAGCAACAATGTATATGGCTCAATGGTTAAGGATTGGGTAGTGGACAGGCTCCAAGTGCTCCGGGCCTTTTTGAAAAACACTTTGCACATAAATTGGCAACAGGACGACACTGCGGCATAACTTAAGTGGACTAACAAGGAAGTAAACCATTTAAATACTCTAACTCTATAGTTAATAGAATTACATTTTAGCATTAACATTAACTTTTTAATTTTTTTATAGTTATTAGAGAACATTTTATAATCTACTTATCCTTTAATTGATTTTACTCAAACTCTTTGTAGCAATATATATATATATTATATTATATGGCTAAAGGCTAGGAACAATGCGAAACAATAATAAAACCCGCTACAAGGTTAGCCAAGAAAAGTTGTGCGAACCTTGACTCTTTCTATTTAGCATTTCTATTTTTATTTTTTTATTTTATGGCTTTCGTTGACACACCCACGCTTTATTTGGTAAAATTTATGAGCCATGTTTAAGAAATTAAAATGTCTGAGGGTGCAACGGTTTGCGAGTTGCTTAAGCTGATTAGCTGGCAAACGAAATAATAATTGTGTTTTTTTTAATTACTGCGTCAAAAAAACATTCAGTAAAAGCTTTAGCCCTATTCAAATTGTGATTCATTTTAGTTGGCATCGTTGCGTTTAAGCAATTTGCAAATTGTTTTCTAAACGTACGAACACAAAATCGAAAAGTGTCAGCGAAATAAACGCTGACAATAAATAAAAAAAAGCAAAAAAATAAAAAAAAAAACCAGAAAGGAAAAAAAAAAATGAGAATGATTGAAACATGTGTCGTATGTTCGTGTTGCTTGATATGCAATACACGTTTGTGCCTCTGTTCTATACTCATCCTTATTCTATTTGCTTCCCCTTCTTCATCTTCTATACCTTCATGTTTCTATTGCCTGTTATAGCCAGCATTGTTATTCCCATTTCACTTGCTGTCAATAGCTGGGAAATGTAAACAAATAAGAAAGCAATCACAGGCGACATTTTTAGATCTAACGTGAGTGCGCACAAAAGTATGCTATAAAAAATATGATGAGAAGTGCAAAGCGTAGCGCAATTGTTTCAAGTCAACTTTACGTTCAAATAATCCCCACACATATATGTATACATGTATTTGTGTGCATGTCTGCTGTTATGAGACACGTAAAAATTGATCTTAAAGAAGTGTTGCTATGGCTAAATTTATATAATACATATATATAATACGTATGTGTAAACGTTAACTTAAACACCACATAAATTTCATATAATATTCTTGGCTTAAAACATTATATAAATTTGCTATTAATTTGCACTACTCACCTTTATGGCTTAACTTAAATTGGATTTTTGAGTTAGTTTATATTAATATATTAAGATATTTTTATAATTTATTTTTATATATAATTTTTAAAATCACGGCAAGCTGAGCTCTATTCAAATATCTAAATACAAATTCACATTCTATATTTAAATTACCCTACATACACACTGAAAAGTTTCTCGAATTCTTTGGTTTAAAATCAAACTTACATGGAATTGTCCACATCGAGTTATAGTGAATATATAGATATCTTTATTTATGTATAAAATGACAGCTATTAACTAATTGGAAATAATTGTATTTTAGTCACAGCGCTAAAAATTTATTTACTTTATTTTCTATGTAAATAATAAGCTTGTTTAGTAAAATAGTTATTTATTGGAATATACATTTATTATTTACTTACATTTATTAATTACAATCCCTCATATAGTTGGTGCTTTGATAATGATTATCTCCCTTCCCTCCGCCCTCTGGCATTACACTTGTTACAGCTGTACTCGCTTAACCCAAAACATAAGCCAGGCATATCAATATTAATAACCCATATCGATGTCACACAATGACAAGCCCAACTAATACCCTATTGATTGCTTATCAATAACGCAACCCCTTTAGCCCAGTGCCACCTTCTGTGTGCCTTTCCCCCGAAGCATTTACACCACATAACTTGGCATCAGGGGCAGGGTTTGTTGAAGTAAAAAAGGGTTTTATGACCTGTTTGCAAAAAAAAATGAGAGAGTATAATATATATATATATATATATATATATAGAGAGAGAATTTTTGTTGTTGTATTTATATATTTTAGTAAGTGGGTAGCAACAAATCCCGAACAAACATTAATTTGTAACGCACGTTTGGCCAATTTTGGTTTTACAATTTGTTTTATTTTTTTTTTGTTTCTGTTTTTTTTTTTATTATTATTTTTTTGACCATGCTAAACCAACAAAATATACCCCAATGACCGCATAACGAGCCGAAATCAATTTGCCACGTTGATAAGGTTAGGCCAAAAAGCCAGGAGCCCAGTCACCCAGACACCCAGACACCCAGGAACCCAGAAACGCATCAACCCTTTTGGGTCATAAAGGGGTAACAGGGCTGTCATAGCCGGGATTTATAGATATTAAATTAGACAAGATTTTAACGCGCACGTAACTTTGACATACATCACATCACGGTAACCCAGACCGACTTTACTTTTTGAGTAATAACCCATATATATATATATAATATATATATATATATATATATCTATATATATAAAATGTAAATTGCATGCCAAATGTTGAGATTTTTTTTTTGTTCTTTTGATTTGGTTTTTCCTTCATTTTTTTCTTCTTTGTTTTTCATTTTTTCTTATCTGCTGACCATTCAAATATTGTCGAATGTCAGGTTCTGAATGTTGCACACATGTGACCCGTTGTATCTTATTATTTTTGTGGTTGTATTCTGCTTCTTATAGCTGCTGTGGATGCCCCAATTTGAATTCGCATTATAATAATACTACATAATAATAATAATAATAATAATACCAATCATAGCAATATAATAATAATAATAATAATAAGCAGCAAATGCAAAGTAAACTTCAAATTTCAAGTAGGTGTGAAATAAAATATTGTTTGTATTGGCCAGCCATTGGTCAACGTAGAGTAAGAGCTGAGCACAGGTGCACTTTTGGCAGCAGAAAATTCAAATTTCAAAAAGGATTATTGGCATCAAGCATAGGGGACTATGGTTTAAATTGATGCTGCTTCTCTGTATGTGTATGTGTTGGTAAGTTGTGGTCTGCCTTTATCAACTCTTTGAAAGAAGCCACAAATTATATTAATATTTTCAACTAAAAAACTGATGGGATAGAGCAAAAATGGATATAATTTGAATACTTTTAACTTTGGCTTTATTCATTTTCTTTTCTCTTTGATTGAAGATCTTTAAACTTTCTTTTTTTTCTTCTCATTTCTCTACATTTTTAGCCCCTTTGCCTTTTTGTAAAAAAGAAGCAAAGCGGAGCTATTGAAAATGTGCAAAATCCAAAAGTATGTGACACATAGAAATAATCATCGGAGACCCCATAAAGTATATATATTCTGAATCAGGACGACAAGACGAGTTCATCTAGCCCTGTCCGTCTGTCTGTCCGTCCGTCCGTCTGTATGAACGCCTGTTTCTCAGAGACTATAAGAGCTAGAGCAACCAAACTTGAAATCTAGATTCTTTATGTTCGTAGGTTATACGGGTTTGTTTTTGATTTTTGAATTTCCTTCCCTGACCCCCGCAATTCGAAAAAAAACGATTATTAAGCACAATTTTCAACCGATCAAATTTATTTTTGGCACTCATCATAAATAGACCACTCTTGATCCATGGTGTGAATCTGGGTAAGATTGATCAAAAATCTCGGAAGTTATACATAATCAAAAGTGACGTTATGGGCCCCGGGGGGGTAATGTAGAGCGCGCAAAATAAGAGCTAGAGCAACGAAATTTGGAACGTAGATTTGTTATATTCGTACGCTATACGAGTTAGTTTTAGATTTTCGAATTTCCTCCCCTGACCCCCGCAATTTGAAAAAATCGATTATAAGGTACAATTTTTAACCGATAAAATTCTTTTTCGCACACATATTAAGTAGACCATTCTTCATCTACGTTGTGAATTTCGTTAAAATTAAACAATAAACACGGAAGTTATACAACATTAAGTACCGCGCTATACAGCGTGGGGGGCTAAAAGGTGCGCGCAATGGCTAAGTACGTGCAGAACTGTGTGTAGGTATGAGTATGTGTGTGTATGGCTGTATATGTAAGCAAAGGGGGCTCTCGTAGTCGGGTACACTCGACTACAGACTTCTTACTTGTTTTTTTAACAGATTAAAAACTTATGAGACCTTTTTATGAAAGACTTCTGTGCATTGTTTGTGCTGTACTGTCTAACGATTGCCACCTGAAGACAAGACTCATAAATACCAACACATTGCTGCTTACACCTTTCCCCTGCCTACCCTTCCCCATACAGCAATAGTTGCAGTGCAGTTAACAGTTTAATGAACTGTAGAAAAAGATACCTTCAACCCGCTTCAGTTTCTGGTCATCCACATTAGCCATGGCTATTTACCTTTTTGGGTTGATTTTAGTGGCAACATGTGAAAAAAAACCAAAAAAAATTTTAAAAATAAATAAAGAAAATGGCTCACAAATTATTTATTAATTACCCGCCTTTCTGTGTCCGATCTTGGCCAAATAAATTTAAGCATCTTTTTGGTACATTCTTAACGAATTGCTCCCGCACTGCCATAAAGTGTATATAAATTCTAAACAATGTTCTCCGCTTATTGGCGTTGTCATTTCTACTGATTTTCTATCTTCTTTACTTTTTATATATACAGATATATATGTATTTATATATGTAGATATGTATATAAATACATTTCCCTTTTTTTCTCTGTAGTTTTTTTTTTTGCGTAATAAAACAATAAATCAATCACTCTTAGGGTTTATTCATAGGCTGCTGCTGCTGCTGTTGCTGTTGCTGTTACTGCTGGCTCGTTAGAGTTTTGTTTTTTTGTTATCTTTTTTGAGTTTTTAGTAGCGTGTTAGATATATGTTATATGCCTGCTGCCTGCTGGTTAGTTCTGAGTATTTACGATTCTAATGTCAAAAAAAAAGTTCCATTTTGTGTTGGAGATCTGTTAAGTGCGATAAAGTTTTAAGTGTATGACATTGTTGTATGCATAAATTTATATTGAATTGTAAAGAAGAAGATCAAAGTTAAAGATGCTGGTCATATAAACTTATAGATTGTTAAATTAAATATATATATATATATATATATATACATATATTATATATACTATACATATAGTATATATTTATATATATATGCGTATGTTAGGGTCTATTAAATAGGATATAATCTAATGAAATCGGCAGCAACAGCTGTGGTGAAAAAGAGTTTAAACTACTCAAAATTTGAGTTTATTTCAATATTATTTGAGCTAAAACTCATTGCATACACTCTCTCACACACAAACACACACATATATTTACATATACATTTAGCTAACAATGGCGGCTGCAGCTTTCTCGCTCGTGTGCATAGCTGTTGCCTGTGGTCTGTTGTTCTGGTGGGTGTGGCTTATTTAGTGGCTCTGTTTCAATTCCAAAACGTTTCAGCTGTTTGTTTTGCTTGTTGTTATTGCCGCTCTTGTTGTTGGTGTTGTTGTTTTTGTTGCTTGTTGTTGCTGTTGCTTGTTGCCTGAGTAAATTAAAATTGTGTAGTTTATTATTAAATGAAGCGCAATTTTTGTATTTGTATGCGCCTCTCTCTCGCTCTCTTGCTTCGTGTCTCTCTCCATCTCTCTCGCTATCTGTGTCTCTGCAAGCAACTACATAAGTGTGTGTTTGATTGTAAATGTATGCGTATGTAAATCATTTGTCGTTCCACAGACACATAATAATATTGAAATGTTAATTAGCGTATTAATTAAGTTTTTATTTTATTTGTTTTAATTCAACAGTTGATACAAAAAAAAAAAGAAAAACAACGGCAAAATAAATCTATTTCTTTAATTTATTTAAATAATAATTAATCTATTCTATATAGTTGTATTTAATAAATATGAATAAAAATAAGTTTATATAAAATATAAACAAAAACTTTATTTTATTAATATTTAAAACATATATTTATTTATATTATATTTAGTTTTATTTTATTTTTTTGATAAATTAGGAATGGTTTGCTTTAAATAAATATTTAAAATTAAAGAAAATTATATTTTATTTAATTTTTTTTTTATTTTGTTTTTATTTTCTTAATTAATTATATTTTATATGTTCCATGCAAATTTATTGGCTTTTTTTATTTAATTATTTAAACGAATTAAAACACAAAATATAAAATAAAATAACCTGCGCTTCAATCCCTACAGCTTCACTTAATATTTATAGCTTTTTAAACAAATAAACAGCATTCACAGACGGGCAGAGCCTCAGCAAGGCTGGCCGCCTACCAGCAACAACAACAGCAACAACTGTGAAAATGCACTCAACCACATACACACACACACACACACACACACACCACACATAGAGACACAAAAGTCAGCTCTCTCAGTTGGAGAAGAATGTCTCGTGTTGAGACGCAACCAGTCCAGTTCCAGTTCCAGCTCCAGCTCCAATCCAATCCGAAATAGTTGATTTTAATGATGTACATAATAAAATTCCCATTCGTTTTGTGCCAATGCCAATGCGTTCCAGCTTCATTGCATGTTTACACTGATTGTTCAGCTGACACACACACACACACACATACGCATATACAGAGATTATGCCTGATTTACCAAAAGGTTAGAATGAAATGGATACATATTTGTCAACTCGCTCGCTCTAATGCTCTTACTTCAATTTTGGGTTGCTGGCAAACAATTGAATTGAATGAGTGAAAAAGAGCAACCAACCGCCTGCACAGGGTTGCTCAGACCAAGTTATTATTGTTGTTGTTAATGTTGTTGCTGTTGTTGTCCAACAATGCTGCTGCTGCGTCTACTGCGGCTGCTGAGATTGCTTTGCATTGTTAGTTCCCATGTGAAGTCAAGTCGTTCGAGTCAATTTTGAAATCATTCGCTAGTCTTAGGCCTAAACAAGCGGACACGCGCGCGGCACAAACACAAAAAGCAAAAATAATATACAAAAAAGAAAAGAAAAGAAAAATACCTCGAGTGAAATGAACTTTAGATGAAGACGACGAATATATAATTTGGACAAGTGCATAACTAAACAACAATTTGTATACCTTTCCAATGATATGAAACACAAATAAATATATATATATAAATTTATATATAGAATATAGCTCTAAAGTGTTATACTACAAAGAAGAAGAAAAAAGAGCAAAGAATAGAGTACAATTGTAATTTTTTTTTTAAAGTGAAAAAGTTTATGATTATATCGAGATAAGATCTAAATTAAAATTTGTCAAGTGCTTTAAGCTGTTGCGATCACAGGGAACACGTCAAGATCAGAGCACAGCAGAGAAGAATTGATCATTCTTTTTTTCGTGTGAAACGCGTCAAGTATATCTATCCCAAGCTGGGTAGTCCATTTCTGCATAGTACGCCCGCGGGTGGCAGCTGCAGCAGCAATAACCCATCCCCAACACCATCGGCTGCCAAACAGCTAGCACAGACATTTCAATTGTCTGCCAACTCAGCCTTCAATCTAGCCCTGCCGCCCAGCTTCTATCATCGTTTGCCCACAGACGGAACAATTAACACAGCGTCTGATTGTGCGCCCATCGATTACGTACATTCGCCAAACAACGATCCAGACATGGATCTCATCAATCCTTATATGCGGCATCATAGTTTCGCCGCTGCTGCCCAGGGTAGTCCACCGTCGGCAGCACAGCGTCATCATTTGGCTGCAGCAGCTGCTGCTGGACTAAGCAATGGATTTGCGGATGTTCATGCACATGCAATGGCAGCGGCTGATTACCAACAACAGCTGGCTGATTATCACAGTGCTGCCGCAGCAGCAGCAGCGTATGCCAGCAATAACAACAATAATAATAACAATAATAATGGATTAAGCAGCCCATTGATGCTATTGAAGGCGGCACAAGGCAGTGCAGTGGGTGCACGCCTGGAGGCAAAATCATCAGCTGACGATTCACCATCAACAACACCGCCGCCTGCCTCATCGCGTTTGCATTCGGAATCATCACCCTCACCACGCTACGAGCATAACTCCAGTCCAGGTGTGGATAGTTCCAAATCTTTTGCATTGAGCCAACGCAGTAGCGGCGGCGAGGAGCATTGCCAGAATAGCGAGTCAAGTCCGCCGCCATCTGATTATAGTCCAGAGAATTTGACCAGTCGCAAGTTTCAGCATCAGAACAGTGGACTAAATCCGCTTAGTTTGCATAACAACAACAACAACAACAACAACAACAGCAATAACAACAACAATAATATTGGCATCAATCATCACAATAACAACAACAGCATGGAGCATAAGTTACCATTAAGTTTTCTGGGTCCGCCATTGGCGGCACTGCATTCAATGACCACAGAAATGAAGACTGCCCAAGGTGTTGGCACTGGAGTTGGTGGACCTGGCAGTGGTGTAGGTGCCAATGGTAATGCTCTTGTCTATGGTCACAGTCCCAACTCTCATTTGATTAGCGAACGTGTCACAGGCTCAAGCTCAAGCAGCTCCACAACAAATTCACAAGGCGCCGCCAATCCGCATGGCATTGATACGATATTATCGAAACCACCGCCGGTAACATCGGCGGGTCTAAGTGCTTTAACAGGAGGTGAGTACTAAATACAATAAAAACATAAAAAGGTTATAAATATACACTTAAATATGAAGCATGTTATCAATTCGATAATCGTAATGAAATTATGAAAGTATGAAATTAATTTTTACAGTTCCGATCAAACTGATCTGATAGGAAGTCAAGGCTTGAAAGTAAAAGAAAATTATTTTTTTTTTATAATTTATAAATATTTAAAGATGCAAATAGCATTGATCATATATAAGTAAATGATCTTTATAATACTTATATTATTATATATATAAGGTAAAGATAATTGAAAGGATGAAGATCTTTGAAAGAAATGTTTAGGGCAACAAGAAGCAAATGAATGACAAACTTTGTTGCAATTAAAAGCTACTTATAGTGGAGTTTATATACTAATCTAAGCTACTCTGACTAGTAAGTAAGTTAACTGTGTTTAAGGACATGTTTTGTTATATCAATAACAGATTATATTTATCAATCAAAAGAGTTGATAAATTCTGCTTGTGTGCATTTAGTAGCAAACTTATAATGGTAGCTATATATGTATATATATATATATATATATATATGTATATGCTTAATGCCCCATCATTATGCAATGTCAATGCATTGAATATACATTATGCATGCCCCAAATTAAAAAAAAAAAATAAATAAATAGGAAAAAAATAATAGTTTTAAATGGTTTTTGAAACTGGTTCGTTTAAAATGCCAACAAATGTTTTGCTCATGAATCCGGTTTGACATGATTCGTTTAACAATAAAAGACAACAATAACAATCACAACTATAATAATAATGAAAGATCCCCCCCTTCTCCCTAACCCATACACACACACACACACACACACACATACACATACATATATATACAGATAGTAGAGCATTTTATTGGGCACAATTTCCAAAATCATATAATATCAAATTGCAAAATGACGCAAAACGTAATGCGATATACGCGTCGTACTTAAACGTTCGGCAATTAGTTGTCAAATTGTTTGTAATTAAATCAAAATGACATACCAAAAGCTAAGCAGATCGAAGGGTAGGGGTATACAACATACATGTACATATATATATATATATATATATATATATATGACGTTGCCGTTTCACTAAAATGATTTCAATTTTTGACAGTTAAATGTAGCCCAATTGTGCGGCATGACAGAGCCGACAAGACCAATAAGGAGTGGGTCAACATTTGTTCAAATATTGTTAAGGTATACATTTAGTTAGATAGAGCTAGATATACCAAAAGAGACAGAGAGAGAGAGTGAGAGAGTGACAAGTGGGGGGTAGTGAGTTGAGGAGTAACAAAAAAAAAAACAGTTTCAATGGGGATATATAACACTGAGAGACGGGGCGTTGACAATTTACCATAACATTTTTAATTATTTTTAACGAGGGCGTTTATGTGATTTGATTTTGTAGCTGTTTTCATTCTTTTTTATGACAAATTATTTAATGGCTTTTAATTAATTCTTTCAAATCGTTTCATAGAAGCCAATTTCTAAGGCACAATGAGTAGGCAGATGTTAAAAGCTTATATTTTTAAATAATTTATTTACATTTTTATTGTAGACCTTGTATGAAAAGGAATTGTTTAAATAAGCTTATAGTTGCTTCATTAGGTTTTTTTTAATGAATCTCTATATGGGGGGGGATTTCCTGACTTCAACATCTAATAGAATTTCAAAATCTAAACTATTCATTAGCAGCAGATAATTGTAAAGGATTTTAGCAATATCCTTAAAGCTGATTGATTAATATTTTGATAGTTACTAACTTTTAGCACATGTCTTTTAGTTAATTGAAAACTTTTGTTTTTTATTTTCGTTATTTGCAGCTGGAATTCCACGATTTTCCATAGCCGCTGCTGCTGCGGGCATGGCACAATATTTGTCACAGAGTCAAGGAGCGCCACTGAAGACACACGCTGGTCATATTGTGGATCGAACGCATCTGTATTGGCCTGGTTTACAGGGGCTTGTTGCCAATCCGATAGCGTGGCGGGAGCGTCTATCGAATACAAGTAAGTGAATGATAAGCCAAATCGATTAATGAATATGCACACTAATTTGCAAATATCCAGCCACTTGGCTGGATAACAACAACAATAACAGCCACAAAAACAACAACAACAACAATAACAACAACATTCAAATTCATTGAAATTAAAAAAATGAAATTTAATGATGATAGTATTGGCCTGTAATCAGTGCATTCAGTGCACGGTAGGCACGTAATTTGGTTACAATTGTTATAGCCACTGGTCCGATAATGATGATTTGTCAACAATGAAAGCCACACCTCGAGGTATTGAATTTCAAGTTGAATCTCTCAATATGCTCAATATACTCAATGCCCAATATTCAATCTCCAAGCCACAATCCACAATCCCCAATACCCAGTACCCCGTACCCAGTCCCCAATCTTCAAGCCCCAATCCCATACTTGATATCCATAAATCCATTGAAGCGCAGCACAACTCGTTGTCGACTTCCTGTTGATGCCGTTAACAAAGCGCAGCGAATGAACCAGCTGCCCCTAATGATCATGGATCGTTCCTCAAGTGATTACCACCAATATGACGAATCCAATGTGCTTAGTTGCGTTCACATTAAGAGGCTATGGCGCATTGTCCAACTCATTAAAATAGCTGGCAGAAAAATAATAATACAAAAATACAAAAAAAAAAAATACAAATAAAAATAAAATCACTTTAACACAACATAAAAACTGATCGACCCATCCATCGATCGATATACAGAGAGCACAGTGCTGACAATGACTATACACAAAAGATGCCTTTCAACTGAAAAATCACATATGAAACATTAATTTACTCGCACGCTTTCGAGTATCTTTGACTTCTTCTTTGGGTACACAATTTCTGTATTTGGTTACTTCGTTATTACGTCTATTTATATGGCACTGAGCCATCACTGAACATTCTGCCACCACACTGCTCACTCTACTCTTCCTATCCCTATCCCAAACATGTCGCCACCTCACTCTGCACCTAAGCTCATTAAGTAATCGCCCAACTTCAATACGAATACCAACTTCAACTCCAACTCCAAGTCCAGATTCAGCTCCAACTCAAACCTTTAACTCGAGCTCGTTTTCACATTGTTTGTTTATTTAAACGCCCCGCCTCTGCGGAGGCTCTTTCTGATGCTGCTGCTGCTATTGCTGCTCTGGTTAATGATCATTCGCATTGGCAATTGATTTGATATGATTTGATTTGATTTAGTGTTGTGGCTACTGCCAGGGAGCCACACAAACCGACAACTAGACAACTGAGCAACCAGACATTCAGTTAACCGAAGAGTTAGAGTTGATTTTAGAGGCTTTAGGGGGGGTCAGGGTATCAGCTGCTGTTTGCCTTTTAATTGCGCCAATGACTATGCATAATTTCATATTGTATATATAAACATATTTATATATATTATATATATATATGTGTGTGTGTGTGTGTGTGTGTTGCCACTAAAGTCGAAAATCGTACATAATTTTCTTATTGAATTAGTGACGAAATCAACAGAGATCGAAAGAGAAATGTTATCGCTTTATGTTTGTCTTGTGTCCGATTTGATTTCTGAAGTGTGTCGTGGAATGTTTGGTAGCTGCCTCCGATTAAGTAAATATTATTTCAATTGATTTGCCAAACAGTCTATAGCTTAAGCATAAATTCAAGTGATGCCAGCTGGAAGTGAATATAGATAAATCCATTTAATATATTCAACTTGCTCTATTTAAATATAAATAAAATATAACGATATGAATTTAAAGGATACAGTTTTTAGAATATATATAGATATAGATATATATAACTTATATATAGAAGAATATAGTACCACATAGTATTTATACTAAGTCCTTAGTAAAGCAGTTGAAGACGAATAAGTTTCGCTTTCTTTTACACCAAAGACTAAAATTAACCGATAGTTTTAGGTTCTTAAAAATATAGCTAATGTCTAATATCCTTAACAATGTTCACTGAACAAATCAACCCATGAATGTGGCACAAGCATTATATAATATTCATACATATTTGATTATCAAAACGTTTTCTATATCACGACTACTGATAGATGTATTTACACATTTGATAACAACTGATAGCTAACCCGTATCCAATGATATCAATAACTATGACCGATAAGCAGCGCTGATAGCAACTTAATTAATTATTTTATATGAAGTTTACCACATTTAATGAGCGACTATTTAAACAATTATAATCTCAGGCCCATAAAAAGTGCAATAATCTGCTCGGATATGCCCCCATACAGTCAATTGGTCTTAATGAAATTGCATTGCAAATATTAATAATAACAATAAAGATAAAAAAAATGGAATACAAAAAAAAAAAGAATGCAAATGTGCAATGCTTTTAAATCAAACTCATTTAATAGTCATAATGAACAACGAGTGGCAGATGACAGAGCAAACATTTCATGCCTCATGGTTATTTCATTTAATTAATGCGCCACATATACAATCAAAATATAAATGAAATGTATTATCGAAAGGTAGAAAAAAAAGAAGCGGTATGAAAGCAAAATAAGCTGACAATGAAATTCAGCTAATAAATGCCAATGACATTATTAATAACATATAAAAAGTGCAACAACAAACAATAAAATAAAAAATCAAAACAAAAATGGCTTGAAAAAAATGTATAGCATACTTTTGAGCGCATATAAAAATTTAAATGAAGCAACCAAACGACCGCCATTTTTGGTACGATGTCCTGTGCGCAGCTTTCACATAAAACCAACACACACAAATACACAAACACTTGCATATAAACAAACACACATAAACATACACACATAAACATAAAGCTTTTGCTGCCTTGTTAACATGACAGCCAACAAGCATATAAACACACACGCAATTTTCTATCTCTTTCGCTCTGATACACACACTTACATATACACATATATATATACATACACACACGCACACAGCTGCCCCACTTTGGAATACGCCGCACTAAAAAGCCTCAGTCAACCCCCTGGTATTGCTTGTAGGTTCGTTTCACCAACGTCTAGATAATAATGTGGCAACATATTCTCGCAGTGTCTGCGTCTGCCTTTATCTTATGCCTGCCCCCATACAACAAGCTACGTACTATATATACATCCGACATTTATATAGAACAACAGCAGCATCAACAACACCAATAACAACAACAGACCCCAGCGGTTGCTTTAACTTTTCCGGTAAAAGTTTTTTTTTTGTTGTCTTCTTTTTTTTTGCCCTTCGTTTTGTCTGGCAGAGCAGCTGTCGCATATTCGTCGTCATCGGCGGGCTTCTTCTTCAGCCATAAATATGTATGTACAAATAATAAATAAATAAATATACATTTTTATGTAAATAATAATCGTACACACATACACACATACGCACACACACAGAATCTGAGCTTGAGTGTTGTCTGTTTTATGTAAATGTTCAGAATGTGGAATATATGACAATGTTTTGGCCTGGAAAATTATGTGGAAACGATGAGCAAAAACATCGACAAGCAAATGAAACATGTTTTCGAAGTTCCTTTTGTTTTTTACTTTTTATTTTCTTTTCTCTTGTCTGCTGTTTTGTTTTTTAAATGGAATTTATAGCATGTGTGCAAGATATGAAGCGAGTTTCCTATTGATTTTCTGCCATAATGCTTACTTAATAGAGGATAAATAAATTGAAATTCAAGTAAAAAACAGAAGAGTTGTGTAAAGAGTTACTTTAATAAAAAAGCAGATAATATGTAGATATATTTATAATAATATCCCTTTGAAGTAAATATTATTAACTAAATGTATATGTTTGTATATATACTATGGTCTTGCTTCTAACTTGTATATAAAGCCACATGCTGCGAATAAAATAATTAACTTTAACACACACAAAGTGTACCATAAAAGGCAACAGCAACAACCAACTAAAAAAAAAAAACAGGCAGTTATGAAGCAGTTAGACCTACCCATAAGCAGATAAAGCAAAAAAGCATTCAACCAACCAAAACCGCAGTCTACATTTGACACAATTCATTAAGCTTAATGAAGACAGCAGCAGCCCAACAAACAGCAACAACAAATAAGGCCCAAAATAAAAAGTTACAGCTGCCAGGACTCTTGTACACAAAAAGAAAAAGAGAGACAGATATATATATATATATATAACTGTAGGTAAGGAATGGCAAGGGATAGGTTATAAACCTCTTCTAGCTGTTGCGTTTAATTAAAATTCAAGTGGCATTTTGTGTGTCCTCGTCGTTGTCCTCATGCTCGTCTCTTCTCTCTCCATTCTCCCCAACTCTATATGAAAATAAAATATAAAAAAAACAAGAGACAAGCAAGAAGGCAACTTGTGCTTTAAGCATATAATCGGGCATAAAACAGGCCATAAAACAATGCAATGAAGCCAAAACAAGAAGGGAGCATACAAAGATATACACAGAGAAACACTTAATGAGCAGTGCTACCTATGGTGAGGTTTATAAAACCCTCAGATGAGCATTCAACACAATATACAAAATATCCTTGTACCACACTCATAGGTATGCCAAAGTATCATTAACTTTATTTGCGTAAACAAGCTGCTTAACGTTTTTAGTTTAGATTGGCATTAAGATATATTACCAGATTGTTATATGCAGCTCGGTTACAACTGGTAAAATGATTAAATTTATACGAATATAACTGATTATAGATAATGTTAAATATATCAAAACATTGATTAGATTTTAGTTAGTTAAGAGTATTTAAATAACTGATATTTAATATCAATATATCTTATATATAAATTGATTTGCATTAAGACTACATCAAAGTGCTCTTTATGCAACTTGCTGCCACATAATGTTAGATTAGTTGTGGATATGATTGTGCCACATTATCCCTGATATTTAGCATGTCTATCAACAGTTGCTATTGACGACTTTATGTGCTGATTTTACCCTGCCCATAATTGGCTATAATAAATGACTTTTTAATATTTTCAATAACAGCAGCAACATTGGGCCAAATATTGAGCTCGCCGCCCACCTTGCACTCGCACTTCTTGCCACACATTATTAATATTAAGAGCAGAAAAAAAAGAAATATATAATGGGATACCCAAAGTATTAACGCCATAAAAAAAATTTTTGAAAGAACACAACAAAAAATAGAGGAAAATATAAGTAGAAGAGTGCAAATGCAGCGTTGGCAACAGGGTGACTTATGCGATTATAGACAACTGCCGTTGGCAGGACCAAGGCCAGGTTAGTTCCTGTATAACAATACAGTGGGTGAGGTGAGGAGGGGCGCATTGTTAAGAGGGTCGCTCCAGAAAGTGAACATTCTGCCGTATCCATTTCTATTGCCAATTCATTTCATTTCGAAACACTGCGTGAGGGCCGTGACATGAGCAAATAAACGCTTCATATTTGTCGGTTATTTATGAGGGTCCTTGGTACACAGCTGCAGCTCAATATATATAAACCGTGTTATAGAAAGAGATAGACACACTAACAAACCAATGAATTAGACAGAGTGCGAAAGTCTTAGCTCGCGACAAACATACAAAAAAAATAAAAAAAAATTATCACTGCTACAATTTTTCTTGCCAGGGATTAAGCTTGTTACGGTCCAGGCTTGCGCTTGTTTCCTGTATGCCCCGCCCACAGACAAAAAAAAAAAACAACCAACGCACCACGAAACATTATCCCTGGCCAGCCTTATTGACAAGCATTATTTTCGTGTTGCTTTAGCTGCTGCTGCTGCTGCTGCTGCGACTGAAGTTGGCGGCTTGTTAAGCTTCTCAATTGTCTGCGAAAAAAAAAGAAAATAACATAAATTTTATGGCACATATTTATTTTGACACGATTTTATTTTTGCTTATTAATTTATATCAAATTGTGCAGTTGCAGCTGAGGCAAGCAGCAAGAGCGATAAAAAAAGAAATTGAGCTAAAAAATCAGTTAGAAGTAAGCTGCAAGCTGTTAACTGAATCTTAACTTAAATATCTATGGCGCCAAGAAAACATATCATATATATATATATATACTATATATTAGTAAAATTTAAATTTTATTTTTAAATGTTAAGCTTAAGCTGTACAGCATATCCTTTTCGCACTTAACTCAACTGCCCAAATGGTGGCACAATGCTTGTAAGCCACATTATAATCTACATATACTCATTGTATGTTTGTGGTCTTATCTGTAACATTTCTTTATCTCTGGCATTCCACGTTCTAACTGTAACAATTTAAATTAATAATATCGCTGAAACTGGACAAAAGTATCATAAAGGGACCACAGTTCCCAGCGAACCTGTCACGAACCAAAATATATATATATATATATATAAACAAGATAAAAGTGGCAGGAGTAAAGCAGAGCAAAACTCACATTTGGCAGGCAAATGTTCTATATATATATATATAATGCTATGGGTATGACTGGCAACCCACACAAAGATGGACCCTTTTGTTGGAAAAAAGAACCTGATATTTTCAACCCTCCCTTGCCCCCACCGTCAGTACACTTGTTGGGTCCCCCTTCCAGTATACTAGCACAATCCCCTCAGGCAGTCTGCACAATTGTGGCTTTACCTTTTGCCTAGTGCCAGGCGCGTCCTGTGCATATTTAGTTAAATCATTTCACATAATTAGGGATCATTTAATAATGGGGTGACATTAATTGAAAGCACACACACACACACATTTATATATATAAATATATATATATATATATAGAGTTTGGTACAAGGGCTGTTAGCAACCCTGCAGCACCCACACGCCTGCCACCGTTTAATTTTATGACCACCACCCAACCATGTCCACTTGAGTGGCTTTACGAGACCTTTTCGTGGGGGGTGGGGGGAGGGAGGAGGGCTGGGTGTTGTTGCAGCACGTAGCGCCCTTTTTGGTATGAGTTAAAGGGGCGTGGCTCTCTGCTTTTATTGGCCTCTTGTCGTCATCATCCTCATCGTCAGCGTCATAGTCATCGTGCTCGTTGTCCTCTTCGTCGTTTTTGGCTAATTGATTTCAATGAATGCCCGAGCCAGGCCCATACGAAAAAGTTGAGTGTTTCTCATAAATTTTGTGGTCAATTTGGGTTTGTTAATTGTCGCAACGTGTGCTTAGTGCCCAAAATTTGTTGGACACTTCTTCTAATTTTATTACCTAGCTACCTACCTTTAATGGTAATTACTGTCTAATTATTATGCACATCCTATACCATAAGCTATAGAAAAAACAAAATGAATTGCCAAAAAATATGTTACAAAACATTTGCATTAATTTTTTGGCAAATCGTATTATTGCTGCAAATCAATTTGAAATATCATTTTCATATGTTTCATAGCAATGTTTAATAGCTCTAGAAAATAAAACCCATTTGTAAACCTAACAACGACAATAACAACAACAAACAACAACAATAACAACAACAGTAACCCCACAACAACTTCTCAACTCTCAACTTCCAACTTCCAACTCGACCGCCTCTTAAATTCGCAGCTGTCGCCAAAAACGCGCACCATAAACAATTAATAAATGTCAAAAAACTTTGCCACAACAGCAACAGTAACAACAGCAACAGCAACAACAACAACAACATCAATTCCTTTTTAACACCCCTTTCCAAGGATATTATTTACTCAATAAATTTTATGGCATTTGCTTTCATTGTTTCATAATTAAATTGCTGAAAATTGTATACAGAAGTTCGTGTTAACCTCAGTAAAACACGTCACTTAAATGTTCATTTCAAAACTTTTTCAACAAAATTTGTTTACGATATAATATTATTGAGAATATTTATCTATACATAAACGTGTACTTCATACCAACGGGACAGTATGCACTGTAATTTATCAGAAGGTATCACTTTGCAGTTAAAAATTTACTTTTTAATATAGAGAGCTGCTAACTAATATTATGCATTAAGTTAGTAACAAACTTGCAGTCATCATTTAAAAACAGGGCAATCAATTTATAACAGCTTAAAGCCATGGCTAAAAAGTGCCAAAATATTATACTCAAGTATATTCTTAATTCTAGGCAAATCAGGAATTGTTACTCCATTATTATTTTCGTTTATAGTTTAATATTCCAAAATGGAATATCAATTTTATCCTTTGTAGCTCAGAGTATATTTACATTTTACTGTAGAATACTTGAAGTTAGTTATTGTATTCATATATTCAATATATTATAGACATTACTTAAAGACAGATAGATCGCTGTATATCAGCTTAAAGCCATTGTCCAAAAGTGTCTGTTCTTAGTACCAAAATGTTATGATACTAATACTATATTAGATTTAGGTGGCATATAAACTGTTTACTATATTGTTCTATATTATACTCTTATCAGTCAACTTTTCTTACCAATTTCTGTTCTTTGGATTGTGGCTGTTTATGTGCTGATAAAGTAGGCTAAGATCTGCAATTAACTTCTTAGCTTATTCCATGTATCACTAACAGCTCATATATTGATATAGGCCAGTTGGTTTTTGAAAGGATTTAGGCATAGAGTTTGCCCAACAGTTGCCAGCTGTTAGACTTGGATGACTTGTTAAGAATAATGCACTATTGCTTAATCAAAGTTTATGTTGATGTTAAGAAATTTAATTTTCTATAATATATAACTTAAATTTACAGATTTTTAGTTTATATAATTAATTAATTTTTTTTATATTTTCTTTAAACACTTTTATTACAGTGTCAGCCAATCTGTCACAGTCGCATCAACATCATCCATCGAATGACAAAGATGGCAAGAAGAAACATACCCGCCCAACATTCAGTGGACAGCAGATATTCGCGCTAGAGAAGACATTCGAACAAACCAAATATCTGGCTGGACCAGAGCGTGCCAAGCTCGCATATGCCTTAGGAATGTCTGAGTCTCAGGTTAAGGTAAGCAGAGTGAATCCTTCGTATGCAAATTAAAAACTCATAAAATGGCGGCAAGCAGCCAGCTAACTGTTTCAAAAGAAGCAAGCCAAAAATGGGAAAGGTGGGACTCATATCGTAAACACAAAAAAAAAACCTTTGCCACCCCCTGCTACCTCTGCAACGCCATTGACTTTTGTGGCAATTTGCATTTTTATTGAAACGCAAAGCTCGTGGATTTTTGCTTTATTTTTGTCGGAAAAACCCGAAAACAAAATGGCGCCATTGGTCTGCCGCTGGGGTACCAGTACTATAACCATTTACCATACGCAGTCCCAGTGGGTTATGCCCTAAAGGCTTAGTGCACATGTCCCTTGCGTTGCCCAAACTCAAACTCAAACTCAAACTGAATCCCAGTCCCAATCCCAATTCGTATCCCAAACTCAAACCCATACCCAACCTCAATCCTGGCCCCAACTCTCAGTCAACAACTCCAGTCCTAAAAAAAAAAAAAAAAAAACAAACCCAATGCGCTTCATTTTAAAGTTTTTGGCGTAGGTTGATGCTCCTTCGTTTTGGTAGTATTTCTTTTTTGTTTTTGTTGTTATTTCTCTTGTTTTTGTTACCCCTCAAATGTTATCAACAAATAAATCCTTTGTGTCGTCAAATTTGTCGTGCAACGTCGCCAATGCCATCAACTCTCCTGTAATCCTCCCCAGAAACGCACGTGTCATTGCCGTTACACGTAAGTCGCGTGTGCGTCGCGGATTTTGTATCTCTCCTTTGGGCTTTTCATTTAAATTATTCTAAAGCCAGGACAGTTAATTGGTTTTGCGTTAGTTTTAGAAAATAGTTTAACTTTTCCATTATATCATATATATATATATATATAAAGAAGGATAAAGTATATGTATATCCTAGCAATGTATACATTCCTTTCCTTTTATTAGTATGAAATAGTTACTAATTTTGTGGTTCAGCTTTTGAAAATTTCATTACTAGTTTAGATAAGTTAATTGTGCCATTTGTCGGTTAATTTGTAGAGCCCAATAATTACTAACCACTCACACACACAACACACACAATACACACATAGACAATAACTGTAACTGTAACTCTTCTCTCGACCTAACAACAACTGTGCACAAATCAGGATGTTCCGGCTAGGAGATAGGCAAGTGAAAAGAAATCACGTTTATGATGAGCAAAATGATTAATTACCAATGAATGAGGCCGTTGGCATTGTGAGGCATATGAAACAGGAAAATATTGCTATGTACAGCCAGTTGAGGGAGTACTAGAATGAGGGAAAAGATAGGAAGAGTGACCGAGAGCGAAAGAGAGAGAGAGAAAGAGAATGGTTGAGGATTGATGGCTTGAGTTGCAGCTAAATATGCGTCATTTGTGCTGGGGCTAAACAGATACAGAGACTAAAATAGACAGAGGAAGTAGTGAAAGAGCCACACAAAGTGAGACACAGAGAGTGAGAGACAGGAAGGGAGAGAGAAAAAGACAGACGGTAGAACATAGCGCTGATGACGAGTACAAATGGACAGAGAGATGGATGAGTACAGGGCAGGATTGGGTGGCCTCTGTCTGATAGACATGCCAAATGACTGCATGACTTTTGGGTGAGTGTAAATTAAATTCTGTGCAAGGACAACGCAACAACGACAACAACAACAACAACAACAACAATGACGACAACATCAGCTTCATACATATTCAATTAGTGTGCGTATATGTATATCCTGTATATACATACATCTATATATATATATATATATATATGATATACATATAAATATGTATGTATGTATGTATGTATATATGAAGACTGAGATGAAAAACAGCCATGACGATGATAGTATGCAAATTGACAAACAAAAACACAGCAAGCACAGGCGAAGCACTGCAAAACTGGACACAGCCACGACCCATGCCAAAAAAGATGACATACACACAAATTGCAAAACAGTTCCACACCAAATGTGTGTGTGCGTGTGTGTGTCTGTGTGTGTGTGTGGGCGTGTCTGCAACTGGGCGCATGCCAAATGATCTTGACAAGAATAATTGCGCTGTTATCATAATTAAAAGCGTTTTTGGACACAGGACACAGGACTCAAACAAGCCAAAAGTTCCAGTTTGTAGTCTGATTTCTGGCGAGGGACAATACAGTTTTAGCAACCAAATGGTCGCCATTTTGTATGTTCTTATAACAATAGCCACCATCTCCCCCTCCCCCCCCAAAGACTTATATGTATATATATATATGTGTCTGTGTGTGTGTGTGTGTGTGTGAGTTATAGCGTCTGCAGCCATTATTAATGACATTTTAGCTGTACACTCATATAGACTTGCATAGTTAGTGTACACTGTACACTGTACACCCCATAATATTATTGCTCCCTTTTTGCATAAAATTTATGAAATTTTAGCCCTGATTGTTGACTACATTTAAACATGTAAACACAGGCGATAAAGTAACAATGGCTAAAGAGAGACAGAGAAAGACAGAGAGAGAGAGAGAGAGAGGTTAATGATTTCATTGTAAAGTTGTTTGGGGGAAAAACATGCATTTTCCAAGGTAATTTTAGATAATTTGTATACAAAATTGATAGCCACATACATCTACATAATGATAATAAGTTAAAGAAAGGTTATTTTATATTGAAAATTTATTGGTAGATGCAAATAACTTAGCCAAGAGCTCTGTTAACTTACAAGTTTACAACAAAATTTACTAAAAAACAATATATGTTATAAAATGTTATAGAAAATATATGCAAAGCATATATTAGTTGATTCTTAAGTTTCTTTATTTAGTGGCTAATAATATAATATTATAATATTATAATATTGTTTTACTAATGATTACGAATATAATAAAATATTTAAAACTGTTTTTGTTGCTACTTCAATTGATTAGCTTTATGCATTCCAATGGCAATTTATAATGTGATTTTCTAAAATCAATATGAAAATGAAAATCAAAACTAGCCGCATAATTAGCACATATATAATGAAAGCTAGATAGACCAAATCGACTGTCAAAAAATGTGACAAAAAGACAATGCCATCATAGACCTATAGACAAGTTATATGAGTAACTATGGAGTGACAAGCCGACAAGTTGACAATGGGATAGTCAGCTCATAAAACTTATGACAGATATGTATGGACAAGTCTAATTGATTTTTAGGAACTGTATAGAAAACAAGTCCAAAAGAATAACCAAACAAAAAAACAACAAAAAAAAGAAAAAACCAAATATAAATACAAAAAAAAAAAAAGAAAAAAAAAATACCAGCTAGTCCATTGTTAGCCTGCTAATGGATTTGATTGTGTGTTAATGAATGGAGAGTAGAGAAATGCTATTGACTCTATGCGTTATAGATATACCCAATAAGAGTTGAAGTAGTCTTCCATTAGAATAGTGTTATTTCATTTTTATTTTAACTGAATACGCCATTCCTTTACACACATAGCTATATATATATATATATATATATATGTATATAGTTTTTGAATCACAATTAGTCAAATAAAAACACATTTTATGTGCGCTGAGCTCACGTTGATGGGCTACAAAACGCAAATAAATCACAAACTCACATAAAATCGAATACAAATACGAATCCGGCCATATAAAGGGAGGGTGAGCCTGTCGTTCAAATTAAAATTTACGAGCCCCTCTTAAAAGCCAGAACTAAAATAAAATACAAAAAAAAATAATGTATATATATATATATATATATATATTTATACAAAATGTTTGTTAACCAATAGGAATGGAAAAAAAAAGAGAGACAAACTCAAAGAGTAACTGCAACTTGTCAGTCGATCAGGGGCGTGCAACGCATTGAGCAGCCATGCTGTAAATTTTCATGACTTTTAAGTACCCAGAGCGAACGATCTGAGATCCGAACAGGACGCGTAAACAAATAAATTTCCAATTTGGTCAGAGTCATATATTTGCCAGGGCTGAGACATACTGCATAATAGTAGACGGCGGGCAGGCAAAACAAGAACAAAAAAAAAAAAATACTAAAAATAAAAGCAAAAAAAAAACACAAACAAATATCAAAAAAAGAGAAAAAAAAGGTTTGATTTTGACATCCATTCCTACGAAATTTACATAACGCTTTTCATCCTTATCTCTACACCGACACCTGACGGACATCCCGCAGCGGTGCCAAAAAAAATCGAGGAGACAAGCAACCAAAACATTGGCATATGTTTTATAACTTTACCTTGCATCCTGGCTACCATAAATAAATTGTGTATACTGCAACATATCCCGACATATCCTGCACAAACCTGCACAATCCAATGCGTTTAACCTTGCAACATTCCAAACCAAGCGTAACATTACGTATCGCAATGCAACATATCGTAACGTAACGTTGCCACATCAAATTGATTGCCACAATATTTGATTGACTTTGACATGTTGCCTGTCATAAATATCCGTTTGTCTCTTTTTTGTTTCACCTTTTCTACCTTTTCTACTTTGTTTCGTTTTCTTTTCTTTTAATTCTGCTCTGCCCCTGTCCATTGCCTTCTACACAATTCTAACCCAAAGTAGATCTTGATCTCCATTTCGTGTGTGGCCATAAAAAACTTTGCGCATTTTATAAACAAATTGTCGGCTTGGATCAATGCCAAGCAATGTCAGTTCTTAACAAAATTTATAATACTTTTCAGTTTTAAAATTAAAAAAAAAATATATAAATAAAAATAGATAACTTAAAGATATATAGAAACAGTCTTGAGCATTAAGTAAATTTATAAAAGAATTTTCATTTGTCTTTTATCTTTTATCTTTCTGCATAACAATTATTTAATGCCAAAGCAGAGACTTGGCCATATTTAAAACACACTTTCATAGCAGATTTGGTAAGCTTTTTAAAGTTATTTTTTTTTTTTGGTATTCAAGTCATGCTTGAAAATACAGTGACAAGTCTTCAATTCAACAGTCTGTTGCCTTCCACTTAGAAACTATGCTTTAGTGGGTGCTAGATGACGCATACAACATCGTTATGATGTCGAAAACGGCCAAAGGTTCTCTTCAATCCCTTATACAACAATTTTGTTGCTGCTACTGTTGCCTGCTGCCTGCTGCCTGCTGCCTTCTGCCTTCTGCCTGCCACACCCACCACCTAGTTAACTGCTAGCGGCCACAAGTTTCCGTTTTGGCCAAGCAAATCCCAAACAACATGGACACAGCTGTTACCAAAAAATAATGACCATGAAAAGCAGCCTTAATGATGCCAACTAATGTTGTTGCTGTTGCTGTTATTGTTGTTGCTGTTGTTGTTGTTATTATTGTTACTGTTGCTACTGACTGCCAGCCTGTCTGTGTTGGGTCAAAAAAAAGCAAAAAAAAAATGAGCCAACCAAGTGGCCCCACACTTTAGTGTCCCTTTGGTCTGTTTCAGTCTCGGTATGGTAATACAATGGCATGCTGCGGCATGTAGTATGTAGCGTGTAGCATGTAGCATGTAGCATGTAGCATGTAGAATGTAGCATGTAGCATGTAGCAGAGCAAAAATATTAATTGTATTTTTATTTCGCATAATGTTGCAAATAATAATTACACAAATGTGCAAATGAAGTTGTAAATTATGTTGTATCTGGTTTAATTGCACCTTTGGGTTGCTTCTGGCACTGATTTTTGCATCTGTTCTGTATAATATAATACTCAAATTATTATTATAATTACTGTACAGTGAAGCACTCTATAAATGTACTTAAGACAGAAACTTAACAGCATACTTAAGTTAATTTGTTTTAACAATTAAATTCTTATCAATTCTTTATAGATTGTTAGGCAACAAGATGAGTTCTGATGAGGTTGTTGTGCTTTAAAAGGTTTCAAAAGATTTCAAAATGTTTCAAAATGTGCTTTATCATGTTGCAAATCTAGAAATTATGTTAAAAACGATTTTCCAAAAAGAGGAAAATGCTAAAAACAAAAAGTAAGCTAGAAAACGTGTCTAGGCCTATGCAGTAGCATTCCTTTCAATGCCTCCCCCCACCAACCTCACCCTCACAGGCAAACAGTGAATTCAGACAGTGCATGATGACTGAGAGTAGATTGTAATAGTAGTAGTGGTAGGCAGGGTGGCATGCAACATATGTTACCAGGGGCCAGTGTGTTGGTTGCAAAATGGAAAATGAAGCGCAACCAAAGACGTTAGTCATGGTTTTGCATAGTTTTTGCTTTTCTGTAACTGCTGTTTCGGGCTCATTCAGTATGTTTCAGGCTGTTCGTTGGCTGTTGCTGTTGCTGTTGGGCCAACGTTGTCCAGGGCTTAATATTGTCTTAATTGAGGGTTAACCGGCGTTGATGATGCGACTTATGGGCTGTGAGACGGGAATATGGGTAACGGGCATTGACTTAATGACTTTGACAATGTGCGCCTCATGGTCTTGCTGGACTGCCTAATTACACACGATGAAACTTTGGGTTGGCTTATTTAAAACTTTAATTACCATACACATACATACATACATACATATATGAATATACACATACACTTACATATAACTAAAGTAAAACATTTCAATTTTGAAATTTTACAGGTTTGGTTTCAAAATCGTCGCACCAAATGGCGCAAACGTCATGCGGCTGAAATGGCAACGGCAAAACGGAAACAGGATGATATGGGTGGCGACAATGATGGCGACTGCAGTGAGACCATGGACAGCGACAATGAGAGCCTGGACATGGGTGAGGCACCAGCTCAAAGTAAAAGAAGTCGCAGCAGCAACGGCTCACAGCATCAGCATCAACACTAGGATAATTGTCGTCATTAAAACGAATTTACAAAATGGCTAAGGATATATCCTACCTACCCTTCCACCAGCTCTAATAGCTCCAAACAGCTCCATTAGCTACTCCTCACAACAACTAACAATTACAACAATTTACACAATCCCCAAGCTAATAAACTAAAAACTGCAACAATAAACACAACAGCAAAAAGGTTCTCAAAACACTTTTAAGGACATTTTTAATTATATAATTTCTCTAATTTTTTTTTTTTTATTTTTTATTTTTAAATACATATAAAAATATAAATTTTTAAAAAATAAACAAAAATAAAATATGAAAATGATGATGAAGGAAAAGGTTTTGCCACTTTACAGTCTTCTGAAGACGTCAATATTTAAGGCTTCAAAAATTAACTTCCTTCTCGATTATCCTTGTTTGATATGTGTGTAAATATTTATGTTAAACTTAAAGCGCATAGATAATTAGTATTTAAGTAAGATACAAGAGATTTTTTTTTTAAAATAAAATAATATATTATTATTATTATTACTATTATTATTATTATTACTACGATTATAATAACCGGGCTCTAAATGCTAAGTCGTATTAAGGCACACAATTTACTGAATTTATTACATATTGTATGTTTAGTTTTATAGTTTCTAAAGCAAAACGAAAAACATAATAATAATAATAATAATAATACTAATAATAATAATAATAATAATAATAATAAAAATATTAAATGCATCCCTTAATATTAAATACATTTTGTGCATTAGAACATACTTTAGGTTTTTAAATATAAATACAAAAAGAAAGCAACAAAAAGTAAAAGAAAAATTAAGTGGAAAAACATTGCAAAAGAATTAAAAAAAAAAAAATAAAACAAAATAAAATTAAATATGAATAATAAAAGAAGAAACAAAACATGCAGTAAATTATGTGAAATGTATTTAAATTGTAATTTTAATTATTTCCAATTGATAAACAATAAAAATATATAATTAAAAAAAAAAAACCAAATGATATTTTTTCTTTTATTGATATTTGAAAGTAGAAAAATTTTACTTTTCTTTTAAATAATCAAGTGAAAGATTTATAATCTCTTTTGCTGCACTAAGCTGTTGCTTAGCATATAGCTAATGCCTGTACTGTACAGTCAAACCTACACATAACAAATATGCATTCATTCATAATGCAAACATAATGCATGCGCATTGCTTAGGCCAAAATCGGCTCAGTTACACCCACAAGAGTTATTAACAATAGCTGCGGGCCAGCTTAGGGCTCATAACAATTACATACCGGAAATCTGCTTATATAGTACCAAAAGTCAGTCAGTTTCTCAGTCAGTCAGTCAGATGACAATCCGTCAAATGTTGCATTCTGTAGACAGCAGTCTAAAGGCTGGTCTATAGTCAAAAGGATTAAGTCAAAGAGTTTCCACCAAACAATAAAAGAATGTGTGAAAAGAGGAATCTTAACCAAAATCCAAAGATTGATTAACTGTCAATCATATATATATATATATATATAACTATAGAGAAACTTTGAACAAGTAATGAATGAAATTGAAACAGGTTGATTGAACAATAAGCGTTTTGGATACCCATACTTATGCTCATATTCATGCTCACCCTCACACTCACACTCACATACATACTCATACTCATATTCATAGTCATACTCATATATGTAAGATGTGTGAATGTTGACAGTAGAAAGAGCAACAAGTTGTAGTACTGTGGCACATTCAACCACCTTGAAGTTAACTTCTAGCCCATTGATAGGCTTGTTAGGACCGCCAGCTAATGACTCTGTTGCAATGCAATCACTACCGAATGCCCATTGTATTCCGTTATATACAAGCACATATGTATATATATATATATATATATATAAAAGAGTGTATGTGTATGTATGGCTAATGGGAGCCACATTAATCATACTTTAAGTTTCTGAATCTATTGCTTTGTGCAAACAATACCCCAATATACTTACTTACTACAGCCAAAAGGGGCTCGACTATTGCTGACCTATTCAAAATACCATTAGCATACCGCTGATAATTGCCTTCTCTAACCATTAGCGGACTCGCTGTATGCTGTAAAGTAAACAGCCGCCGTATTACGTTGTGAAATTCCAGATCAAACATTAATTATATAATGCTCAGAGCTCTCTCTCTCTCTCTCTCTTTCTATAGCCTTATATCTCTTTCTTTTATTATGTTTATCTCATTGTCAATGAGGCAAACTGCAAACTCATGCAAAGAGCAACTCTCACGTTTTTCACATTTTACATTGCAATTCTTTCCTTAGAATCATTTCCGCACACTTCCGTTTTAAGACCAAAAATTTTATATTTATTATTGTTTGTTACTGTTACTGTTACTGTTGTTTTCATTTTTAGTACGCGCCTAAAGTCAACTTCCAGCAATTGACGATCGGGTGTGAATTGCTATTGAATTTGCCATTTCTTTCCAGCTGCGCAGGCGTACGAAATATATAAGAAACGTGCTCGGTTTCAGGTTTTGCTTGTTCACTCGCGATCACTTGGTTTCAGGTAAATCCTCTTAAGCTGCTTATTGAGCCTGAGGTTAATAGAATTTTAGAGTCACTCATACACATACATATACATATGTATATATATATATATAGAAACAATAAACTGCTCGTACGTGTCCCTAGTGTATAATTTGAAATGGAATCCTGTTAATCTGCTTGCTGAAAAATTGCAAGCTGCTGTGGGTATTTTTTTCTTATTCTTTGGGGTTTGCGAATTTGACTTTGGTATTTGGCATTGTTTGTATCCGGCATGTCAATAAAATTGATTAATTGCTTTATTGTTAAGAGTTAACATAAACACACAGAGAAAGAGTGAGACAGAAAGAGAATATAAGCCAAAAAGGAGCAATGCCTCAATATTAGAGCGGAATGTTAGAAAGATCAACATAATCCGTGAAAGAATGTTTAAAATGTTATACACAATAAAATTTGACTATGTCATATTATACACAATACTGTATATACTATACTATAGCCATTTTAATTAACAGCTAACTATTAATATGTACTCTTTAGACTGATTTCATCTTTTAAGTAATACAACAAGAGATCAATATGACAAAAGGCAACACACTACGAAATAGAACTATGTTATGCCACTCCAATGAGTAAAGAGTTACGACTGTATTGTGTTTATGTGTATGTGTGTGGTTCTGTGTGTGTGCTGGGGTCATAAATAGCAATAGATAGTCGGTAGACGACTATGCACAGCCTGGCCAAAAATGTACTCCACTGTCAAGGCATTTAGCCTGACAATGACAAGCCAGCTCTATACCAATCTGCCAAATGCACAAAGCACCGAAACAGTTGGCCATCAAATTGTTTGGCCTGACTGCAGCATCAGTAGTACCGCAGTCCTTGCATGTACTGCGCTACCCCCGCGTTTAAGCCCGATGGGTGCCTATTCAACTGACACCTCATGAATGTCCGGGAGCGATGAAACAGAGACACACACACACACACACATATACAAATATACAGAGACACAAACATTGGATGGCGCTACTAAATTTGTCCCTCGACACAAATTCGAAATCGATAAATGATAAAAATCAACAGAAACTTCATGGATAGTCTCTCGCCTGCTCGCTCCCACACACATTGGTAAATGGCGGTGATGTCGCTTCATAAAGCTTTTATTGTCTGTCTATTTCTAAGCTTTGTACATGGACTTCCCAAAATGTATTGCTATCCTGCTCGATGGATTAGACTCTATCACTTGTTCATGCTTTCTCTTGCTCATTCACTCTTTTATAATACTCATCTATACTCTCTCTCTCTCGTTCACTCTCTTTCTCGCTCTCTCTCTCTCTCCATCTTTCGCTTTCCCATTCAATACATTCTCACTCGCTTTATATGTCTGCCTCTCTGTCACACTCACAATCGCAGCAGTCGCTTGTGCAGCAAATTTTCGAAAACTTACCAAATTGTTTTCGTTGTTAGGGTTTACCGGGTGGATTCCAATGCTAAAATACGAGCATTGCAAGTTGGTTCGTTGCTTTTGGCTTGCTTCTGTCTATTTAGGGGGATGTCTATCTAAATGTCTCTCTATGTGTGTATGAGTATGTGTGTGTTTGGATGTATGTTCCATATGCATACCCATACATGCACACACATACACATTAATATATATTTATGTGTGTAGATCTCTCTCATTGTTTTTTATTTTATTTTATTTTTTCTTTTATTTTTGGTAGACAGACGACATTGATTATGCCGTGTTGTTTTTGTTTTTTGTGCTTGTTCTTCGATTTTCCTTTTTTTCCTTTTTTTTTTTTTTTTTTTGTTTACATTAAATTGAATTATTGTTTGTGTTTATAGCGAAACAATGTACGTATGCCTTTTTAATGAGCATCCAGTAAATTTATGAGCATTGTTTACTATAAAGAATAATACATATTCATATATATATATATATATTTGATTTTCAATCAAAAGAGTTGAAAAACAAAAACAACTTTAAATTCGTTTCTCAACTGGCAGATAACCAGGCATTGTGTGTATGTGTGTGTGTGCGTGTGTTTGTTCATAAAATATCAATGATATGAAAATGCTATATAAATGCTATAATATCATTAACAATATTTAATACTATATACAAAATAAAACAAATATCAACTTGCATTATAAGTCATGCATCGAGTGTATATCCTCAGCTTGATGCATAGAATGAAATTAATATTAATAATTAAAATCGTAAGTTAAGCACTGGAAAGTAGTATCAATATACTTTTAAAATAATGCAAGACACATTTAAAATATATAAAAATTAGTATAAACTATATAAATTTTAATCATATTCAATAAAAAGTTTATAAAGTTTATTTTTAACCATCGAAAGCTGTTAATATCAATCAAATTTTTGCTTCTTTCTAAATCGGAATTCAACACACTTTAAGGATAATATCCATATATATATATATATTTACATATATATATATATTACAATCATTAAATTATTATTAAAATTCTATAATCAGTTGATATATTTGATTTTAATTAAGCACTCAATTGTATATTTCTTAATAATGAGATGAGAGAAAAATTTAATAAAAGAAAAAAATCTTATGAGTTATAAAATCTTATTATAAATAAATAAAAAAAATTGTAAATTTAAATAAGAATATAATTAAAAATTTAAGCTTAAAAATATACGAAGGAAATCATCTACGTTTAAAAATTCTATAATTAAGAAAATTTTTTTAATTAAAATCTGCAGCAAAACCAATCAAGTTAGACTGTTAATGAGCTACCCCGGAGTGTACGGTAGCCTATTAAAAATGCAACAAACACGTCGCAAGAAAAAGTAAGCAAAATATAAACCCCACCCTAACCCCGATTCGCAACAGTCATACGCTGACTCCCTATACTAGCAGCCAACGACACAACAACAGCAACAACAGAAACAACAAGAACAACAAGAACAACAAGAACAGCAACAACAATAAAAAAGTAAAAATAAAACGTAAGCAGAGAAGGTCAAAATGTAATCAAGCCAAAGAGGCAAAGTGCTCAAAGAAGCTCATTAACTCACCACACGATACAAAAGGAATTGAGTGAATTTTGAGTTTGAATGTAAGTAAAATTTGTTTTGAGTCTTAGGCCACGCCCAGAAAGTGGTTAATCATGCGCAGACTTGGAATCAAAATGGCCATGTTAGGCACTTTCAAGTGTTTCAATTCCATTGTGTTGCATGGCAACTGCGCATGAGACACGCACACACTAACAGACAGCTAGAGGGAGAAAGAGTGTATCACTATGAGTTACAAAGAGAGATAGAAAGAGAAAGAGTGAATGAATGAGTGACTGTGCGAGTGAGTGAGTGAGTGAGTGTATCTACGAGTAAGTGAGTAGTGGGGGGTTAGCTTTTTAACGCGCTCGACATGAAAATGAGCAACGAAACGTGCGACAAGCGATGGAGTCCATTTTGAGTTTATTGTTTGATGATTTGAACATTTTATACATACACATAAGTATGTGTTTGCCAGTCTTTGTGTGTGTGTGTGAGTGTGTATATGCATGCGTATGTGCATGTATGCGACTGTGTGCTCACTGTGTGTGCATGAGTTAGTGTTAGCAGTTGTACTTGTATCTCTCTTTCAGTGCTTTTGCTGTTTGTTCCTTGTGTAATTGCTTGATGTGCGCTAGTTACTTGTCCTTTACAAATAGCTCTCATCTCGTTATTCGTCATAGTTCTTTTTTGTTTTTACTTGTATTCAGATCACATAGTGGATTATATATATATATGTTGTAGTTGTAGTCTTACAAATATGTTGCATATACTGCATCTAGTATATGATTTAATAACAATCTTTGCATTCTCAATTCTATTACTCAATGTTTTTCACCATCAATGTTTGCTATTATTTATAAGCTGTAAACTTTCTCTTTCATATCCGAAGTCTATGCTCCTTAGTCCACAATTCAGTTAACCCCCCCCCCCCCCCCAACTGTCAAAATTTATTGCTCTTTGATTGACAATTTGGCATCGGCAGCAGCGTTGAAACTGCAATTAATTTGCCATATAATGCATGCGTTACAGGATCTCATCAATTTCTATTGTTTAAACGTTTGTCACCTCTCTCTCTGTATGTCTGTCTCTCTCTCTCTCTCTGTTTTGCTTTTGCACTTTTTCAATATTTCTGTCTCTCACAGGAGACTATTTCTCTCTTACTATATTTCGATACAGTTTATTAATTGTCCATTTCTTTGCCATCAAATCACCGACAGTCAGACATCTATTGTTATTAATAGGCATTAAGTTTTTAAATATAACTGTAACGAATTGACTTTTTTTTCTCTCCTCGACCCCTCCCCCTTACACCCTGCCATTATTCACAGATTTTATTATTAAAATAGTCGTCAGTTGAGTTCTCTCTAGGGTAGTTGGCTATCATAGGATAACTAATTGAGTTAACTGAGTAAACTCTGTCTGTTTTTCACACTAATATTTTTCATATTCAATGGTTACCTTTTTTATGCATAAAATATTCAAATGGGTTAAACAATGAGTTGTATTATTTTTAACTATTATATTGTAGTATGTTAAACGTTATAACAATAATTTGAAATTAATTTAAAAGCTATACGATGTCAAAATAAAAGCTAAAAAGAGCTGCAAAATCCATTCTTGTACTTAATAATTCAATATTCAAAGCGAAATTCTTGCAAGAAACGAAACGATGCGTCTTCCTTCTTTTAGAACTTTCAGGATATTTTTATACAATTATGTTCATTGAATTGATATATCCAAGCTTAGATTAGTTCATTAGATTAGTTCATTGTATAAAGGGCATACAAAATTTTTATTTAATTTTTTGTATTGTTTCTATGCAACAAATTCACACGAAACAAACTGTGAAAGCAACAATTTAGTTGGATTTTTTATTTTTCTATTTTGTTTATAAAAATACTAGTAAATTTATTCAGTAAAAAAATTTGCAAAATTTAGAAAATATACAAAAAAATTTATAGAGCAGTCAAATACATTTTACTATGGCTGATTCTCTTCTATCCATTCGGAAGAGTTTAACTGATTTACACCCTGAGTTTATTAAAACAACTAAAACAAAATTTACTTAATTCATTAAATTCATTGATTAAGGCTACCATACAACATATAACTACAGTGCAGCCTGCTTAAGTAGTTCTCCACCAGCTTATTTGTATCTTTTATATGTGCATGTCCTTTTATGGAGTCACTTAAGTTGTTTCGTATCAAACTCTTGACATTTGAGTCTCGTAAGTGCTGCACATGAAAATATAATAGAAACTTAAGGTAGTTTCCCTTAATTCAATGAAAAACGCATAAAATAGTTACTGAACTCAATAAACAATTTAACAATGGACGAGAGACAATCAATGTGCGTATGTATATATATATATATATATATATATACATATATACAATTCACACTGCTGCGAAAATCTTCAATTGACATTAAAGCCAACTAATTTATGGCCTTTTAATTTAATGGGCTGGGCTGAAAATTGTCCCTCGTTTATCAGGAAGTAACTCAATTCCGGGTGGGTTCATTCCATGCAAAAAGTAACACTCATAAAGTCCTGCCACACAATCTCTATCTCACTCATATCATTTAGATATATATATATATATATATATATACAGGAATATTTATATATATTTTATGTTTGCTCTTTGCTACTGTTACAAATTCAAGTTCATAATCTATCACATATGTATGAGGGTTGCAGCTAAATAAAATCAAAAAAAAAAAAAAAAGAAAAGAAAAGAAGAAAAAAATAATCGAATAAATTTATGCTGCAAATGTTCGTCCTTTTGCCGCTACATTATTCCATTTTCTTTTTCGGCTTTTTTTTTTGCTTTCCTTTCAATTTCTGCTCTTCTTTTTTTGGTGCTTATGTGGAAAATTTTTAATCTATAAATATCTATAAAAATCAATTTTGTGTTCACGCGACAGTTTAGCCCTTAAACGACCTCTGGGGGGTATAGCCCGGGGATCAATGGAATGACAGTCGGATTAATTGCAGATGTTATGATTTTTTTTTTGTGGAAATGCGCAAAAATAATATTTTTTGATACAGTTTTTTCCACACGATTTGATATGCTTGCATGATATTTTCTACGTGACTGAATATACACATATATATATATATATATATATATATATATATCTTTTGAATATTTTGATCTTAAGTAAAGTAAAATCAAAAATTTATATGCAATTTGCAGCTGGCTTTATTGAAGAATTTAATTTTGCTTCCTGAAACTTCTGATTAAAATCAACAAAGATATAAAGAAATAGTTAATTAAATGATAGAAATCAACGTCATATATATCACATTATACATGAGAAATCGACCGATATGAGTCTGGTTATATACTTTTGTTACCTTTTGGCTTTTCAAAATCTCATTTATCACACTTTGAACTCAATGCATCTCAGCCTGTGATCACAACTAACGTTTTACTTGTAATACTCTTTCAAGCTTCGCAATTAAAGATCACCCATGAATGGCATGGAAAGACACACACACACACACACACACACAGAGCTAAACCTAAACCCATACCCAAACCCATATCCAAACCCATACCCATACCCATACCCATACCTATACCTATACCCATACCCAAAGTCAATTCCAAAAGAGCCATTGAGCTGCGAAATTAGCAAGGATAATGGTAGCGGTGACAACACACAGACACAAGGATGATGCCATGGCATAGTTATTAAGGAAAATCAGGTCGTGCCAAAAGGCAAAAAGGCAACACAGCTGCGATACAGTGCTTCCGTTTTTACGAATATCTGTATATATACATATATGAGGGGTTGATCAGTTAGAAACTATATGAATCTGGTTCAGGTACTCGTAAACTGCTCACAACCGGAAATCGGTTCATTGAGTTCAAATTCAGGTTTACTGGGCGACTGTTGCTTTGACAATGTGCAAGTTATTTGGAGAGTTTGTCTCTTTGGTTGTTTCCATTTCAGTTTTTTGATTGATCACCATCACCCAATTAGTGTAAATGCGATTATGTATATGAGTGTGAGGATATAAACAATTGCACTTTCTCAATAGGGGATAGAGGGGACAATTTTTCTGCCATCAAAATACACTCAACAAAATTCTTAAGTAACTTTACTTGCTCATCATTAAATCTTCTTAGAATATCTTAAGCATAGAAAAAAAATAAAAACAATTTTTTTTTTATTAATTTAAAAACTTATAATTTATATTGCAACATAAAGTTTTTAATTTTTTACAAAGATTTTATTTATTTATTTTATTTAAATTTTAAATATTTTAATCGTTCATTATAACTTACATTTATTAAATAGCATTTTTCCTTTTCTTAAATTAATTTTTAAAATATTTTCAGTATTTCTAATTTTAATTAATTTTTTAATGTTTGTAATAGTATTAATAAAAATAATAAAATATTATATTTTTTGTAAAACATTTAAATATTTGATAGAATTAACTATATTTAAACATGATTTATTTTGTTTATTTATATTATAAATGTTTTCCCTACTGCTCTCACTTTGAGTACTGCAAAATGTTGATCGTTTCCGTTTTCTTTCAGTGTATTGTATTCAATTGTATAACGAGGACTTATTAGTGCACAAATTACTTTTCACTGCCACTGTCAGTCCCTCATCAAAAACGTGGCAAAACACTCGGCTGAATGTGAAATACAAAAGGATTTTTGCTAAATTAATTTTGTCCCAATTGACTTTTTCTTTATTTTATTTTTTTTTTTTTTTTTTTTTTGAATTTTTGTTGGACATATTGAAAAAGTCAAGCAAGGGGGTTGATCATTGTCCATCTCTTTTCAATCAACTATTTTTCTCTTTTATATGCTGTTTGGTTGCCTTCATTCTTTTACCCTATCATTAACCGATCATATTTAGGGTAATGCTAAGCACATAATTAGGGGTTGCTTTTCATGGCGTTGTCATTTTTATAATTGTAATTGTTACGATGCAACTTTATGATTTTCTATAAAATTTTTGATCTTTGGAATTCCATATGGGTATATATATATCGTATACATAAATGTATATGTATATAATGAGAATAGTAGTATAATTAACGCCGTTGCACTTCAATTAGAATTTGCATTAAGTAAATCACATTTATTGTTGCTGCTGTTGTTGTTGTAGTTGTTGTTGTTGTTGTTGTTGTTGTTGTTGTTGGCGCCAAATTCAAATTCTGTCCAACACTTAAATTACCATTTAAATTGCAATTAATATTAGTTGAGGAGGTTACACATGAAAATTAAGATGGAACGCTAATGGGGCCAGCGCTAATTAAACCAGCAGATTCCCCTATAGCACATAGACAATACAGCACACATATACATATGAGTGCTAATACGTGTGTTTGTGTGTATGTGCGTGAGGAAGTAATTAGCCAAATCCTCTCTTGTCGTAATCTACGAAATCGTAAAAATATGTTGAACGACAAAGTCGCAAGTTATTATTATTCTAACATACAGAGTAGCAGAGACAGAGAGTTCCACAGAAAGAGAAAGAGTGAGAGGTAAGAGAGAGAGAGAGAGTGGTAGCTAAAGCACCAAATGGGGAGCACCTAAAAACATTTAAGCAAATTAGCTGGAAATGCAAATGTAAAAATGACGACGACGCCAAGGATGCTACCAGTTAAATTTTACAGCCCTCTGGCACACACATGTCTTTTGCTGCTCTGTATATGTGACCGTGTGTTTGTCTATGTGTTTTGTATGTATGTGTGTGTGTGTGTGTGTGTGTGTGTGTGTAATCCACACAAAAACCATCTTGAGAAATAATTAAGATGTATGTAAATGGAGAAAATGCTAAAATTGTTAAAAGCATAATATTTCTTTGGCTACCACCACCCCAAGCAACAAGCCAAACAACTCGAACAACTCGAACAACTCGAGCAACTTGAACAACCCAAAAAACAACCCGAACAACCCAAACCCGAATCCCAGCCCGCATTCAAACCAAGTCCAAATGATGTCGCACATGTGTTGTCTTTTTTTTTGTTTTTTTTTTTTTGTTTTCAGCTAAGTTATGGCCAAGTGTTCATGTCTAACTGTATGCTATATGTGTCCATATGTGTGTGTGTGTGTGTGTGTGTGTGAGACGCCATATTCTAATTCAATTATCACTTGGGCAGCTCTCGTAGATTGGGAGACTGGGAGTTCGCTGGCTTAAACATAGGTTTAGGGTAGAGCATATACAGAACTGTTTCAAGTGACACTAAAAGCTTTGTCAGCGACTTTGGCCACGGCAACTTGTGGTAATGCATGGATACGTCACTTTTCAGCTATCCGGTTTGATATATGACTGTACTTAGGATTTTTGCTTTGGCATAACGTAACGTTATTTAGTGTATGGTTAAATGAAATATACTATAAGCATTTAGCATGAGTGAAAAGTGGCATTAAATAAATCAAAATTTTATTTTAAATAGCTCTAAAAATATAAAAAATATATATATATATATATAGGGTTAAGTATATGAGAAATATGTAAAAAGAAAATTAAAGTGGGAATTTCTCATCATTATTATGTTAGGTATATATTTTAATAATGATATGAAATGCCATGGTTCTTAATTAAATCAATCAAATAATAAAATTAAGATTAAGTTCAAAGTTGGCTCAAAACAATACCTTTGACAGCCATTATGATTATATATATCTGTTATATATAGACAATTATATCGATATGAAGAAGGCAAGTATATATAAAACACAATAAAGTTAATTAGCTCTGACTATATCCTGAAGAGAACAAACAAGTAACAGCCCAATGTAATGAGAAATAAATTTTAGCCAAACGAAGGAATGTATTCCCATAGAATTTTTAGGATCTTAAAAATTGTTTTAATATTTTAAGTTCCCTATAAATATAAATTAAATATTTCAAAATTATGAAAACGAAGTAGCCAATAAATTAATATAATAACAATAAGTGTTTTTTTAATTAGCTGATATCATATAAAGTAAAATTCGCTTGTTTGGACTGAAATTTTTTTAGATAAAGGAAAGATTTTTCTGTTTTTTTTTTTTTTGGGTATAATATATTCTTCTATTAACTAATGAGTAAATAAAACTAAAGCAAATTTGTTGTTAACGATGTTAAAATAACATGGTATAATTTACAGACAGCATACTCTATAAGTAACTGTTTTTTCCTAACCTAATTTGTTGTCCCAGAGTGTGTAGGAGTGCTAACTGCAGTTATCGTCAACAGCTGCAGAAGGCAACATAATTTGCATGGAAATATACGTTTATTAAACAAATATGTTGAACCAATTAACGATATATGTACAGCATTATACATATGTACATATATTAATATATATATATATATATATATATATTATATTATATTAACTATATATAAATATATATATAGAGATTTATCCGCTATGCTAATTTTAAGCAATGCATCTTGAAGTGCACTCAATATATCTTACTATTCAATTAGCTAATTAAACTATACAAATATCTATATATTATGCCTTACAAAAACACGCACACACACACACAAATACACAGGCACAGACGTTGTGCATAAGCTGAGAATTATTTTAGTTTCAATTCTAAAAAAGCAAAGAAAAACCGCAAAAGTCAAAAGTTGCCACATTGCCACATTGCCACATGCATAAATTTTAGAACTTGGCTGACATATTTTTGGTAAGGAGAACCGCAAAGTAAACAAATTAAGTAAATCAGTTTCTAATTGCAATTAGTTGGCCTTAAATTTCTAAATAGTACTGAAAGGTATATAGCAAAAGGGTTTGGGTTGTTTGTTTCTTTTGCGGTTTGTAAAGAAAACTTTCTGCCTCAAATTGAGTTGAATAGTTAAATAAATAAAATAAAATCTCTGGTAAAATTATAAGCTTAGTTTATGTCTAATGACTAAATAATTGTTTTGTTATGTTAAAAAAAATATTGTATATAAATTATATAGTATAAACATTGTAGTAAAAGTTAAAAGAAACATTTTATGTCCTAAATCAATTGATTTTTTGATTAATTTATATATATTGTAATAGGTAAACAAAGTTAATTTCTAAGTAGTTCATAAGGATTAGTATGTTATCCCTATAACTGTATAAAATTTATTTTAATGTGCTAGACATAAGGGAGCAAAAAAGAGTATAGTTACATGTTGAAATATTATGGAATATATTCTGAAATTTTGTTTGAATTTGTGCTTACCGATAGGAAGCAATTAACTTTTCCATATATAATTGTATATATGTATGTGTATGTGTGGTGTATAGTGTGTTGTGTATGGTATACACATGTGTTAACAACAATAAACGGAAAGTGCAGCGTATACAGAAAATTTCTAATTCTAATTACAAATAATAAACGGAAAACTGCTACCAAAATGGAAGCCTAATAAATGACCCAATGCTCTACCATATGAGAGTTCATAATCCATTTTGAACGGCGAAGCGAAATTAATATTCAGATTTATGTATTAATAGCATCACACGGATACAAAATGTAACTATGTATATATAAATATATATGTACTGGGCAAATAGGGTGTTACATACATATATATATATATATATATATATAAGTTTGGGGGTCAATTTGTGCTTATCGTATAATTAGAAAGGCCGAAAATCTCTTCATCTCCAACACCAACTCTATATTCAACTCTAGCTCGAACTCCCACTCCCAGTCCAACTTCAATTCCAACTCCAACCAACCCCCCAACCTATATCCATATTCACAACATGATGAAGGCAACCACATGCGACCTCCTCGACTGAAAATCTGTGTGCGCGGCAAATAGCAAAAGTCGCATAATTAATCTGCTTATGTGCTGGCCAAATGGGCCAAGTACTGTACGGGTATAGTACACGGATATGGATATGGATATGGATATGGATATGGATATGGCTAGAGATATTGTATTAGGGTTTTGGGTACAAGTACAGTTAAGGGTTTGGGTGTGACTAAGTAATTGCAAGTAATACTCGTAATATTAATAAAACAATTTCATTTTATGTGCGTCCCCCGTCCCCCGTCAAAGGTCGCTGGCACTTGCTTGTACTCTAAATCATTTTATATGGTAATCAAGGAAAAAGGGCAACAAATTTTCTGAATCTGCTAATAACATGTAGTTAAAATGCAGCAAATCTTTGAAAATATAAAATTATATACTAGCTTTACAGTTTATATTAAGTTTTATCTTAAATGTATCTTAGAGCAAATTAAAGAGAACTTGATTTTGTAGTTAGTTATAAGTCTTTAGTTTACTTGTGGCTTACATTTATATTATATAATGTATTATTCAAATTTTACTTAGCTTTAGAACTACATTATGAGTATATTTGAATAGTAATAAAATAAAAAAGAAGCCTAGTAAACCACTAACTTTAGTAAAGTTTTGGCAATCGCTTCATCGGGCATAAATCATATATAAAAATGAAAGAGAAGAGGACTATCACATAAGTTATAAGAATTGGCAAGCTGCACGGCGTCAATAAATAAACAAAAGGCGTATAAGGCATTTCCATTTTTTTTTGCTTGTTTCTCCAAGAACAAAAACTAGTCATACCCATACCCCTCCCGCACTAGTATAGTATGCTATTCCCTCTTAGTAGTGGCTCACTTATATTTATGGGCCGCCACAGAGCAACATTTGCATTTACATGGCTAAGGGAACAGGCTGAGCAAATGACCGGTGCTACCTTTTACCAAAAAATTCTCTACCATGCATATTGTGGGTTGTATTAGGAAGACGAGGAGTAGCTGTTTGTATGTGTGTGTGGGTGGGTGGGAAAAGAGGGGGACTTAGAATTTCGCGCAATCAAAGGCCGTCTAGCGATTTGCCATTTTCATACACATGCGAGTCGAGCGACGCATTCGCCATTTCTAGTTTTTGTTCAGGTTTTTTTTTCACTTCATTTTTTTTTTTTTAGTTTTTTTATGGAAGGGATGACGGTGTAAGGTGTCCAACATATATCATTGTCTGGCCGAAACGTAGAGACGAAAAACCCAAATTCAACGTACACCAAAGCAATTCAGGCGTATTCGAGGAGTATCCAATGAATCCACAGCGAATGCCAAGCGAAGCAACCTGCCGTCGTTGTCTGATTTATGATGCTATTTAGATTTCACGTGATTCGTTTTCAATGTGCGCGTCCAGCGCGCAAAGATAGAAAAAAAATTGCGCACAATAAATCGCGGCCAGTAGAAAGAAACTCAAAAGAACAAAAAAAAAAAAAAACAGATATACAAAAAAAAAAGATAAAAGATGAAAAAATAAAAATAGCAAAAAAAAAAAATAAAAATTTCGAATCTATGCTAAAAATTACAACACACAGCTGCGTATGCATAAATCTCTGCACAGATCTGCCAATGCATTTTTTAGAAAAATTAAAAAAGCCTGACGCCCAGGCAAGGGCCAAGTAACCCATTCAAAATGTAATAAAAATGAATATAAAAGAACTACAGCTTATGATATATATCGATCGATCACCGAACACTAAATACTCTTATGAATTTGTCAAATCTGCACTCTAGATAAAGAACTGGAGAGTTTTTTAAATCAATTCCCGCTATAAAATGCTTAAACTTAGTTCATTGTTAATTTAAAGAAAGAAACGTTCTATATTTTAACTGTTACTTTGATGGCATTTAAGCATGGTTTCATGTAGCATATAGATTGCTTTTTTCTATAAGTTTCCATTGATTGACTATCAAACATTTTAGTGGAACATTTTACAAGCCCAAACATTGGAGCAACTTTTAGTTACTGCTTCAAGCAGCAGCATTTTCAACCACTGTTTTTGATAGTAAATATACATATATATATAATAAATATATATATCAAATTTATTTAGGATTAGACATTTGATCTGATTATATGCTATTGATATATGTATGTACATAAAAAGGTTTGTGTATGTCTATTCAATACGCTGCTTATGCCGTGACCAAATAATGTAATACCCATCGATTAGGGTATAGCAATTTGTTGCAGCTTCGACTTAGATGGCAAAATTGAATTTGCATCTCGCGCCTTTTCAATATTTTCATATATATATTTTTTTTTCCTTTTTGTGGGCTTATCAACTATTAAACGCAAATGGCGGCATATTATGAAATTGGCCAAAATGAAAATGATATCAATGTACCGTTCTTTTGTCATTGTTACGCTGTCCTGTTCTTTCGTTACCAATTTTAGTTTTGCGATTATGAAGCTAGCATTCGCATTCGATTTGCATATATTTTCTCTGTCTGTGTAAGTATAAATGTATATAAATGTTTTTGTGTATATGTCTCTGTTTGTATGCGTGTGTGTGTGTGTGTGTACAGTGTATAAGGCATGAATAATCGGGCCCAAACCCTGATCTATTATTGCGACCCGGGTGCGACAAGTTCATGAGTTTCGCCGATTGACTTTGAATATTAGCTGAGGCGAACAGAGCTACAGATCTAATTGGGTGGGACGATGGTTGGGGTTAAGGATATGTGCTGAGCGGAATGGCAAGTGGAAAGTGGGGAGTGGCATTCGCCAGCTGTAATTGACATGCAAGTTAAGCGCATTTTGGACGCTGATTTGATTTTCCAGTTGTTGCTACAAACAGATGATTACTGAAACTCATGCATTTGATTTGATTAATTATTGTACAACAACAGCTTTGCTTGTTATTAGTAGTTGTTGCATATATATATGTGTGTGTATATGTATATAAATATATATATGTATGTTAATACAAATTAATTAATCTGCGCATATTACAGACAAGATTGCTGAGCATTTCTGCAACACTGAGATTGATTGCATAAAGAGACATTGTTCTTAATTACAAACTTAGTATAAACACCTTTTATTAAGATTAAAAAAAATGGCTTAAAAACATTCTTTAACTTGTTTATAATATAATATAATAAAACTTAACTTGACGCTTATCACAACCCAACAGATTCAGTAATCCAAAACTTTGTTCACTTATTCTTCTATATATTCTATAACTTTGTTTATAGAATACCCTGTATATCCTATGTAAACCAAACACAATACTCTGGTGTACTTTTGTAATACTAAGACAACTTTTTCAGTTACTTTGAACTTGGTTTAAAAATGATAGACAAACTCGCATGCCGAATTTCTACGATATGGCTTAAACTGAAGTAGGAAATGTTTGTATATGTATTTTCTCAAAATTCAACAGATTCAAATCACAAAGTAATTCATTTCTAATGGCATATTTAAGATATTTTTATTCTATTAAGTAATGCATAAAAATGTAATAGAAATACAAAGTCATTTTGCTTAATATTATAACCTTCTCGCTCTCTGTAATAAATGACTGCCAGACATGTCTCAGAGAGTTATATTATACGTAAATTATCATAAACAAATTAAAAAAGTTCGTGATGTGTCATTTTGACAACATTACAAACAAAGGGGAAGTACCAGCTACCCAAACCAATCCAACATAAAAGTAAACAAACAAACATTGTGCAAGAGTTTAATGTTTTTTAAAAGTAATAAGCAAAGCCTCGTGGGCGGTCTAAAGAGACATTGAAAAGCCCAGCAACCCAATCCATGTAAACCAGAATCTCTGGAAAATTCATAGAATCTACCATACACCAAACCCCCTGATGACTCGAGGCCTCTAAGCTCAAACGTAAATCCAATTGGAGCAGACTAAGTGGGTCTCAAGTGTTGAAATAGAAACACCCACTGGGATGAATATGATACCCAGGGACAGGAATTGAGACTGTTACGGGTGCGGAGCACAGAAGGCTGGCTGAGGCTAAAGGACCGGGCATTTTAAATATAATTTATTTAGGCGCTCCCCAAAGGGGTTGCTTAAGTGAATCACAGCAGGCAGGCCAAGGGATGTACCGTGCGAAAACAATCACTCAACATTTTGGCAACTTGACTTACTGACGCTCTCATATTATTTTCATAATTTGATTACATTAAAAGGCACAAACAACAGCAGGAAACTTTTGTTTATTGACAATAACAAACAATGAATACCCTTACATAGACTGAGATAGAAAATTTTTATAAGAAAATAATGATACAACTTAAATATACGTATAAAATTTATATAACATAATTTACATAAATATGATAATAAAAAATTAAGTTGAATATATTTTGACTTCGTCTCTCACTTATGGTTATAATATATATATAAAAGGATTATAATACTTGGAGTTGCCATACAAGCTTACTAATTGCATTTTTTTATATAAGGCTCAAAAGTTTTCCTTTACTCTTGTATGTATATATATTTAACATGGTAAAAAATTAATTAATTAATGAAAGGAAGTTTGGACTTTATACTCTACTTTAACTTAAGTGAAGTTAAATTTTCTGAGCAGCTTTTCAAACAGTTGTAGAGAGTTAATATACTCCTATGAAAGAGCATGGCAAGTGTAGATGTTGTACAATTTTGTTTGTGGCCGAATTGGCGACACGTGACCAGGTCACGTGGCAGAGACACCCTGGAAAACGGGAAGCGGCGTGTCAACTCACATGTAATCACAACAAACATGTGGCCATGACTCGCTTTGACTATCGGATAACTGATATCTGGTCATACAATGAAATTGCCATTAAGCTTTTAATAGTTGCCTGTTGGCACATCCCACGGATTGGCAGAGGCGGCAATCCGGAAAACAAAAGAAAAAAAATAACCAAAGGGAAAGGGGCAGAGTATTGAGGGGTGTTGGCTGGGTATCTGCGGTTGGCCGCGTGCCGACGCCTCATCATTCATGTGGATGTCGTGGTTTGCTGCTCGTTTAATGTTCATGTAAATTATGCGCCAAAAATTTAAATTCCTAGCATTAGAGATAACATTTTACAAAATTTTACAAATCGTGGGATTTGTTTTGAGGCAACACCCATTAAAAAAGTGGTCATAACAATGGGCGGGTATTTTATTTATTTTTTTTTTTTGTACCTCCAAAGATACAGTGTTATATTCCTTTTCTATAGGGTGTTAACCCAAACACGTGTTCTTATTTTCCGCTAAAGCCTTAGGCCCGAGTATTACAAATTTATTGACATGGCTTGTCTACTAATACCTACAACAAAAACAAAAATAAAACGCTTAATCTTATATTTTGATCCTTTTGAATTCAATACTTTTAACTGTGTTAAAAAACTAAGACCGCCCGGACAAAATGTACTGTTTTCACCAGCTTTAGTACCATAGAGCACAGTCCTCTTATCACACACAAATGTAATCATTAGGTGTGTTATCAGATCTATAATAAACGTTATTATCTTTACTTAATAATAATATTAGCATATAAAATTATTCTTATTTAAGAAATATATTAATTCCACATATGTTTAATTAATTTTATTATTATTTTATTTAAATTATTTTGTTTATTTAATTCATCTTATTAATTTAATTTATTTTTTTAATTTATTGAATTTATTTATTTTATGTAATTCATTTAATTTATTTAATTTATTTTATAAAATTTTATTTATTTTATTTATTTTATTTATTTTATTTATTTTTGAAGTTTTATTTATTTTATTTATTTTATTTATTTTATAAAATTTTATTTATTTTCTTTATTTTATTTATTTTATTTATTTTATTTATTTTATTTATTTTATTTATTTTATTTATTTTATTTATTTTATTTATTTTATTTATTTTATTTATTTTATTTATTTTATTTATTTTATTTATTTTATTTATTTTATTTATTTTATTTATTTTATTTATTTTATTTATTTTATTTATTTTATTTATTTTATTTATTTTATTTATTTTATTTATTTTATTTATTTTATTTATTTTATTTATTTTATTTATTTTATTTATTTTATTTATTTTATTTATTTTATTTATTTTATTTATTTTATTTATTTTATTTATTTTTGAAATTTTATTTATTTTATTTATTTTATTTATTTTATTTATTTTATTTATTTTATTTATTTTATTTATTTTATTTATTTATTTATTTTATTTATTTTATTTATTTTATTTATTTTATTTATTTTATTTATTTTATTTATTTTATTTATTTTTGAAATTTTATTTATTTTATTTATTTTATTTATTTTATTTATTTTATTTATTTTATTTATTTTATTTATTTTATTTATTTTATTTATTTTATTTATTTTATTTATTTTATTTATTTTATTTATTTTATTTATTTTATTTATTTTATTTATTTTATTTATTTTATTTATTTTATTTATTTTATTTATTTTATTTATTTTATTTATTTTATTTATTTTATTTATTTTATTTATTTTATTTATTTTATTTATTTTATTTATTTTATTTATTTGTTTTATTTATTTTATATATTTTATTTATGTTAAACAATAGTTAATATGAGAAAGACAGATTTTTTTAAGCTTCGTAAGTAGATTATAAATTTTAGTTGTTTTGTCTTATGCTTGCTTTTTATTTCCCAAGCTATTTTCTAAGCTTCAATACGAGATCTCTTAGTACTTTATTTATTATACCGCACATGCGACAGATTTACCCTAAGGCAATGACAAATAATAAGAAAAAAGCAAAAATAAGCTAAAAAAAATCATAATTCAATACAAAAGAGCAACAGCAAATGCAACTTTGATGGGAAAACTGGGTCGACATATTGTAAAACTATAAAAAAAAAGTATATATATAATTCGTGCAAATCTTGAATCGTAAAAATTGCGCAAATTTCGCCAATGCTGAAAAACCGCAACAAATTGCGACCCTAACGAATGATGGTCGCGGGGGCAGCAGGGGAAGGCAAATTAGTCCCAAAACACGCGAGCGAGCAACATAAAAATGCGACATAATGTGGCACAACACACTGTGTATACACCCGACCCCCCACAATTCACTAAGTCTACTGCTGATCCCGAACCGGCCGGTGTCGCAGGAAAAGCTCATAAAAAATTATAGATTTTCATCTTTACATATTTAACTTTTATCGCAGGCCGTTCTCATGTGTTTCCCAGAAGGAGGCCTTTATGCGACCGCAGCCTGAAGTAGGCATAAAACAAATGTCATACTCAGGAGGTGGCAAGGAATCATATGTAAATATGGGCACAAATCCGCCCAGTCATAAAGGTGTTGTGTCTCAGAGTGTGTGTCTCTATATAAATGTATGTATGTGTCTGTGAGTGTGTGTGTTTCTATGTGTATTGTGGAATTTTGCATAATCGTCAATTCTTGATTTTAAAATTTGAGTGTATAAGGGTCGCTGGGATTTGCCTTGTTGGGATGTCTTGGTCAACAATAAAAATTCATTTTTATAATCCTTACATGTGTTACGACAACAGTAACAGCAGTAACAACAACACCACACACCAACAACAACAATAATAAAAAAATCAACTGCCAAGCATTGTTGTAAATAAATATTTATTACTATTTTACGATTGATTTCAGTTTAGGTTCAGGTATTAAGCCTGAGCTATTTCGCAAATAATGTCATTAAAAACATTTGATTGAGTATAACGTAAGGGAGAACCCATATAACTTTTTGTGTATGTTTAGCATTAATAGAGAACTTAAATTCATTGATACTCTAGTACAACTATAATATCGATTTGTTAAATATATATTTGAATAAAACATTGACCAAAGTTGCGTATCGTTTTAAACTGTATTTTCTAATAATCTAATTGTTTAACTATTGCATACTTTTTTTATTTCAATTTTAATATTAAATTATGTTCACTTTCAGTATCAAGGAGAGCCATGTTATCCACAAGGCCGAGTACATAAAAATCTAAATTAGGTCGCATCAAATAATATTTCACACCAGGGACTGAAGCATGTTTCTGGGTATAATCCATAGCATGTATACAAGCATTTCAATAACCCAGGTTAGCATATCGTACAGGGTTATCATTGTGCACAAGATGATTCACCTCAACTTCTAAGTCCAGAAATATCAAACCGTAACGACACAGGTTATTGTACATTATACTTAGAAACTCTCTTGAATCAATGAATGTTGCATTATTGCATTAGAAACGTGAGTGCCAAATGTGTACAAAATGAAGTATGATGTGTCCTGTTCGAAGCTCTATTTAAGCATTATACTTGTTATCGATAAACACTGAATAATACTTACGCTATCAACCTATATTATAATAATAAACAATACAAAAATTGTATTTATATTAATTTGCATATATTCAAAATAAAAATAACAATAACAAAACTTACCCATAAAGCAAAAATAGAGATCTCCGCATGGACATTAAATTTACTGCAACTGAGTCGAGGATTGCTTCGATTTTGATTTTAATAATTTAAATATAAAGTATAAATTGTATTTTAAACACTTTTGCAATACTCTGACCTAATATTACCGACCTTGTATAAATAGAAATTTAAGCTTAAATATTATTTATAAAATATATTTCTTTAGATCTCTTTAAATCAATCTAACCAGATATATTTAACTTTCATTTGTATCAGTTGCTTATTATCCAAAACAGAATCCTGAATCTCATTCAATATCATTCAATTCGTCTGCTTACAATTGGCCTATAATCCAAAGGCCACTGATTATTAGCACTAATGTAAATTGTAGGATCTATATAACCTTATATAACCTTATAGCCTATTATCTTAGCTAATAAAAATGGATTCCATTAGAATTGTATATTTAAATAATGTTGAAAAACATTTTAAACTTATTTAAAATTTTGTATATTAAAATATTTGGATAAAGTGTCCTTTTGATTTAAAAAAAACAACATCCTGTGGCTGTTAACTGCAAGTAATGTTGCAAGGGACATAAAAATCATATAAAAAAGACAGAATTATAAACCAAAAAGATCAATTTAACTAATGGTAAATAGTCTTAATGAAATCATAAATAAATGACAAGTTTGATTTACTTGCGTTGACAGCAAAAGCAACATTAAATAAAGTGCAATATCGGGGTAAAATAGATACAGTATATATACATATACTATATAGCTATAACTGGTCTGTAGAGACCGTAACGAACTCACTTAAAAACTCTGTCTCTTTCTCTCTCCCAATCATCATATATCTCTCTCAGAGTGTGTGCAGTCGAGTGTGAAACAGAAAAAAGGATAAGTTAGATGATTGTTGGTTGGGTGGAAAGTGGAAATTGCGCATTTGACTCGGTGGGTTACCAAAGCGAAATACACCAGAATTGTCTGATAAATGCGTAATAGTTAACAATACATGCTAGGACCAACTCCATAAACCAGCTCCAACCCTCCCAATTGAAAGGGAAATAAATACAATTCAAACGTTTCAACATATAACAATTAGTAGTACGATTTGCTATAATATTTCCTATACTCAGGAAATACATTACGTTACTTAAGCTCATTCTATGCCAACCTATTGCTGGGTTAACAAGTTTGTGTCCCACAGGTGCTAGCAGTATCCTTTGCACCTTTTCTATACATATATGTATATATATACATATAAATATATATAATTTATTTTTTTTTTATTTGTTTTTTGGAGGCATTAAAATGGCATTCAACGCAACCCATAAAGTGGCAATTAAAATCTTATTTTCGCTTATTACATTTCGCCTTTACGTTGGGTGTGGAACGCAGCTGTGGATGCCGCCAATAAACACGTCTAAAAATTTTCCTCTTGCCACGCCCTCATTTGCCAAGAATTTGTCGCCTGACTTGCCACCTGTTTCCTTCATTTTTTTTCTGTGTTTTTTTTTTCTGTGTTTTTTTTTTCTTTTTGGCTCGCGTAATTGAATCATTTTAGCGCCATTTATTTTGTTGCCGCTTCCCGTCTGCCCGTCTTGACATAGAACTTGGGGGGCCTGGGGCGTGACATTTGTAAAACAATTTCTATTTTCGAAATGAAATCCGCAACAACAACAATAACAACAACTGAAACAGACGCTTAGAGCAGGCACATAAATAATAATGCGTTAAATTTATGCGTTGATTAATGTAAAGCAGTCAATCTACATAAGCGAGCGGAAAGCGGAATACGGAAACGGTAAATGGTAAATGGAAAGTGGAAAACGAGTAACGGAAATGGAAATGGAAACTTTTTATGCTCAGGTGTTGCCAACATCAAAAACAACAAGTTCATATGAATATTTAACTGAGACTTTTGCACAATTCTAAGCTTCAAATACACAAAAAAGAACAACAACAACAATAACAACAATTCAAATACATATTGATTTCAATATTTTAAACAATAACAAGCTTTTACATGCAAAGATAATATTGAAATGAGAGAAAAAACTAATCCTATTTCCTTCTAATCAAAGTTGATTACTCACATATTCCTTTAAAGTCGGAAGTAATATATACTTAAAACTTGCTTCCTATAGCCTTTCTGGCATTATTGTTTAGCAAAAGATTAAATAAAATTTTGTGGAATTATTAAAGAATTGAAAGTTTTGAAACTTGTTTCAAAACTATTCTGCACTTTCATAAATAAAAATCAATTTATAATATATTTACAATATTTAACACCTTAAAACTATTTACTAATTTCTATTTGACTTATTCCTTTGTATGTGTATATATTTTTTTGTGTGAAAAGCTCATCAAATTAAATGATTTCCGACTCAACAACCCTCTGCCCTTGTACTTCTGTGCCAAATACGTAGGCATTTAGCGAAACGTTTATATCATTATTGCGCATAAGGGGATAAATGGACCCAGACCAATGCAGGAGGCGTCTGCAAATGCACAAAAGTCAAATTGAAAAAGTCAAAAAGTGTTTCCGGCATTTGAGCGCGAAACCCCAAACCCAAACACAAACCCAAAAAAAACAAAAAATAAGTAAAAACCCAAACGAAGGGTGGCTAAAGTGGCCCACCCACAGGGGTTGGCATCAACGCTAAACTAAAAACCGTAACGGAAGTACTAGCAGCTAAACGATGGGCCCACCACCGTACACACACACACGCACACAAACACAGACAAACAAAAGCAAACCAAGTAAGAAAAAATCCACAAAACCCTTACCAAACCAGACACTAAATAGGAAGAAAGCCCACTGAACGACTGAGAAATACCCTGTTGTCTGTTATTGCATAAGATGCAAGATTTACATGCAACTTTGTGTTGTGTATATGAATAATAGATAATATATAATGGATTCTCAAGATATTTATATTAATTTTCAAAACAAAACAGAAAAATATTATTAATAATATTATTATTATGTATTATGCTTAGTGATTGAATATATTCAATGAGATCAGAGCTCTTTAAAGGTGGATCAACAGACACACCCAAAACTCTCTTTGATCGATAAGTGAAAGTAAAGACAAACACTCCTATGTTTCTTATCAAACTTTGACCATGTATATACCCTTTTTTATGTATATACTTTTTATACAGGGTATAGAAAAAGGCTGCCACTTGTATTGTAGTATGTTTATGCCACCCCCCGCGTTGCTGCCTTAAATCGCATGCATACGGTTTTTAAGTTTTGTGCTTTGTCATATAAGTGCGTGGAGGACGATCTGTAGATACAGTTGTAAAGATATGGTAACAGGCGCGTAATGTGACAGCATTGCCATGTCCTTGGCAGGCGGTGGAAAGGCGAACAAACGATACACATGTTAAGGCGTTGCCGGCGTCAGATTACAATAGCTAAAGTGGAATAGTGTGCGATGGATAGTGGTTAGGGGGTAGGGGGTAGTAGAGGGTATGACGTAGCTCTCTGTAGTGCAGCGAGGGTAGCCAAAGTAAAAAATAAAATATACTACAAAATAGATAAATGAAACTAAGGAAAGGATTTAATATATACAAATTGAAGTTTATTTAAAAGGATTTAGTTCAGTAAACTGTAGTGCCAATAGTTTCCATAACTTTTAGAACCACCCATTCTATGTTGCCAATTGGCAGGCATCAAACAAGCTTTAGTTGCCTACTCATACTCCTATACCAAATACAATGAATACCATAGAAAATCGTATTACGTGTCACTTGCGCCCATATTGTTGACATTGTTGACATTGTTGCCTTGTTGCCATGTTGCCATGTTGCTATGTTGCCTTGTTTACACGAATTACGCTCTCCATTTCAAATATTGCCAGAGAAATGTTTAGATATCATTCTGTGCAAATAGCAACAACTAAAATTAAACGTTGCCCAAATACTCGCCCCAAATATTTGAAGCCTTTATTTACCTGCTGGTTCTGTTGCTGTTGCAAGTGCGCTGCTAACTAAACAAACCCAATTGCGACCAATTGGAGACATGAGTTGCAAAGCCTACACTTCATTGATATCTCGAGTAGAAGAAAATTTAATTAAGGTACACACAGGTGAGCATGATTTTTTTTTTTTTTATATTCTATTTTTCTTTGGAATGGGCTAACCAATCGATTCCATAGGCCATCATAAATCAAAGCTCAAGTGCACAAGCAGCGCAAGTAGTGAGGGGCAGACAGTCAACGACTGCTGCAAGTGTCAGAGCAACATGTGGCCGCATGGACAAAAAAAAACAAAATTGAGTTAAAGAAAAAATAAACGCAGCAATCAAAAGTAGAAAGAAAATACAAAAATATATATATTTTTTTTATATATATATACAGCAAGTATTTTAAGAAGTTTGCGACTCTTGTGACTTTTTGACATGGTCAATTTTAATTGAAAAAATAATACAGCTAAATTTGTTATAAAAAAAAAGCTGGAAAAACTGAAAAAAAAAAAAACTGAAAAAAGAATATGAAAAACACTGGAAAATATATGAAAAAAATATAAAGTAAACGCGACTCTTGGCCTGACAGTTAACGCTACGCAGCTGCTCATAATTTGAAATTGTAGCAAAACAAGAGAAAAATTAATTTATTCTTTTTTGCGTTTTTTAATTGAAATTTCTTTATATATAATTTTTTTATATTTTCCTCTTTTTTTTTGTGTTCTTTTTGTATTATTTTTTCTGTTGCTGCAGATAATTTTTAATAACCTGCCCTGGACACGGGGCAAGCGAACAGGGAAAGAGTCAAAAGGATGCGCCGGTAATTGGCGTAGCAAAGTGAATAGCAAAATAGAATAGCAAGAAAAGCAGGAGTTGAAAGGATATTCTAGCAGTGTACTCTGAGGTTGATTCTTTTATTTTAGGAACGTTAAAAAAGGGTTCACTTTTGGCCCATCTTTTATTAACAAATTTCACTTTATTTACGCTGCACGTTACGTTATAATTAATAATTGGGCAAAGGTAGTTAAAAATACTTGCGCAGGTTGCACGCAAGTTGATTAAATTTGACACAGTTCAAGGCAACTTTGCCACTGGGCACACACAATCTGTGGCAAGAGGCAAAGGTTCATGTAACATTGGCTTATGTATATATTGCTTTTGCCTATTTTTGGGTTACAAAAGGGTTAAATTTGTGGTTGATTTTTGGTGACATTTATGGAAGTTATTTATGTGGGTGGGCGATAAGCAAGGAACGACGCTTAACATCGTCTCTCATGTGAGTTAAAATAATGAATAATATTATTGAATAGAGCAAATCTTATATAATTTATCTAATCATTTTAAATACCAGAAACATTTCTGGTTTATTCATTTATATTAACTTCACAGTTTTATTCACTTTTATATTTAAGGTTATTAAAAAATAACAAAAAAAAGAGAAAAATAATAAAAAGAAAAGTAAAAGCCAAATAATGTCGAAAAGAATTTAATAATAGTTTTTGTATATAGTTTTTGTTTATATTTTAAATAAAATTTGATAATATATCATATGTTCTTTTTTACTAATTGAATATCAGTTACATTAACATTTGAAAATTGATTCTTGCACGCAATAAAAACTGTACTCAGTGCAAGCTTTGAACTGGACGCAAGTATGTTAATTATTTGTCAGCATATAAGACAGTACTTCCCATACTTTCATTTAATTTTTATAAAATGAAAGTTTTGTCTACTACAACGAAAAAGGAATAGCCTAAGAAAATATTTTGCGATTATCAAAGTCAAACACATCTCTAAAATTGCAACAACTGGGTACATTATATGAAATTTATATATTTATTTAAATGCGATTGTATTGTTTTCAGATCTTAAGCATTACTCATGGCATGGACATATTTGAATTTGCTTATTCTTTATTTAAAAATTTGAAATGTGTTTCATAAATTCACTAAAATATAAAATAAAGCTCAATTTATTTAGGGAATCTGCTAAAACACATTCCAACCACACTTGGCCAAAGTTTTTTAACTTAATTGTTTGTGTTCAACTTAATATTTGCCACATTGAATAAACTTTAGCAGTTCAGTTAACATACAATAACATTCCTTTAAAATAATATTATTAAAATTATATTATTATATTATATTATTATATTATGTATACAGAAACAAAAGGAACAAACGTTGCTGTTGTTATAGTGTAACGTCCAAAAAAAGTAATCGAAGCTGCGGCCTCATCAAGTAATTGATTGCTCTACAAAACTTGTCCTCAACCAAGTAATTAAATTATTAAATTTTTAAGGAAAGTTTTTATTTATTTATTTATTTATTTTTATATGGCTTGCTTATAATTTAAATTAGAAGCTAACTTAGATTATTGAGTAGTGGGTGTGGACGCCATCGAATTTTTAGTAAATTATATACTGTGTGAGATACAGTTTATATCGGTTATAAGATGCACAGCTTATATGCAAATATTGCTTAAATACAAAATTATGTCATTTTTAAACATCGAAAATCTATTTAGAACTAAATTTAGCATCATAAATGCAAAAAGTTGCATATATGAAAATATTGTGCATAAACAAATACAAAATCGTTCATTTGGAATCAGTTCATATAAACTTTATCGGTTTTAAACAAATTATAAGCTGTAGGACAGCAATTCGATCTCATTTTATATTTAATATTTTGTTTAATATTCTGTTCTTTTTTTATTTATACCTGACGAACAGCACAAAATATAAATTTAAGTAAACTTATAATAATCATTTAAATACAACGTATTTACATATAACTTATGATTGCTTAAAAGGAAATATCGAATATATGCAAAAAAATTTCTGCATTATAGGTTTTACATATAAGCGGTATATACTGTATTTACTTTTTTATGAGCTTATTGATGATTTCATTGTACTTTGGGGTGGCTTAAGTTATTAGGATGATCGGGTAAATGTAAGGTTTTATAAAAATATAATTATTAACAATTATTATAAAAATTAATAATTTCGAATAAAAATAATCAAAAAATGCTGTTCAGTCGCACTGGCTACAGTGGACTTTTTTAAGAATAAACTCTATGTGTGCAACATGCGCAGCTTGTTAAAAGGATTGACTCCAGTTAAATTAACTCCATAATACTATATTTACCGCTACAGCTAGTCTTAATATTTTTCATGACTTTAAGCTCTTCGTCCGCAACTAATACGAATTTCTTAGCTTCAACTACACTCACAGCCAGCGAGTACTCAAAATGAGTTAACCAATACCAGTTTTGCTATACCTAATGGTACATCATACTGGTGTGTACAAGTTGTTTCTTTCTCTATATTCTATTATACATAGTCTCATATGTATTCGATTCTTTCCGTAATGAGAATAAAATTCTTTTCAGTTGAATGACTGGAACGCCATTCAACAAGATTTTAAAATTTAAAATTTCTGTGTCTGTTTTAATAGTATATTCAAGACATAAACCATAAAAGAGCGTAGTGTTTGGAGTTCTCGCAGTTACTGCTTGATTCAAGCAGTATTCCCTTTATGGTTTACTGGAAAATTATTCCTAATCAAAATATTTCTTAATGTCTAGTACCTACTTTCTTACTTATATGAAGCATAGGAATTACCTACAATTGCAGAATATTCGTGTTTATTGAAATAACGAGGTAAAGATTACTTAAGAGTACTTTTGCTGTCAATTTTTCTTAACACAGATCAAACATAATATAAGACACAAACCACAATGCTGTGCACTGCTTGTAATTTTTAACTGCTTGACGAATAAGCTTAGCTGTGTTTTCGGCTCAAGCAGTTTTAACATATACATCAAGCAGTATAATCTGTTTTACTGTAAAGCAGATTGCCAGCTTTTGGAGATGAAAATTTGAAAATTGCGTCAAAGGGAGCTGAACTTTCACCTTTTTAAGGCACCAATGAACCAGACTATGCCCTATTCCTATTGCGCGGCTTTTAGAGGGTGTAACAATTTTGATAGTAAGAAATAAAATTAAGTTAATTAATTAATAAAGTTGCGTGGGGACCTGTCCTTCTTATATTCACACTCTAAGAGTAAGCATTTATCACGGCATATTTGACAGGACCGGAAATTATCTTATAAAACAATGGAGATTCTTCATGTCCAAATTTTCTATATTATCTACTCAAATTAAAACGAATTGAATCATCAAGTAACTATTCATTACTTTATTGGTGGCTTTAAGTGAATGACCATCAGATTTTCCCAAAGATAGTTTTTTATCAGTAATAAATAATTATGTTAGAAATATTGAATTATAACTGAGTTCACTTAAAGTGTGACTCTGCCATGTAAAGCTACAGTTAAATTAACACGGGCACTGCATTTCTAATTATTTTCATTATTAACTTAAATTAAATTATTAACTTAAAGATATTTAAAACTAAAGTAATATAAATAAATAAACTAAATAGATTTAATTGTTACCTCGTTTTATATGAACAGAAATATTAATGGGTCCTAATAGAAAGTTCAACAAATATTTTAACGCTTTGTTTAAATTTTAAACTTTAAGTTTTTCATTTATATTGCAGAAAATTTATGGCTGTCATGGGAGAAGGCGTTTCACAGAAGTGGACTATAAAACTTAAGTAAAGATATGAAGTTCATCTTCCGGTTCAGCGGTTCAATTGATAATGTTAATGTTCATTGTTATGGACACTGCCTTTTAATTACTATGTTGTATTATTCAGTTAACAACAACAATAAATAGACAAGCCAACAACTGGAAAATAATCATTGAAGCATTAAGGCACCACATTAGGTCTTGAATTGCTTAAAGTTGTTTTATAAGAATGTAGTCAAATTATATATATATATATATATATATATATTAAAATTATAATAAAATATATATAGTAGAGATGTACCATTAACTAATCTAAAATATAAGAATTTATGTGAAGAGCACATACGGTGAACAGAGTATCAACCAACCCACCACAGGAGAGAGCGGGATGCAAGGAACCGAAGGTGTAATTCTGTAGGCCAAAGCACATATTAGAGTGAAATAGAAACATAAAAAAGACTTATAGAAATGTATTTAACTCACGTTCAACTTATACAAATAATACAAATTAATGTAAAACATTAGTTTGAATGAATTTAAAATTACATTGTGTAAATAGGGAATTTTGTATAATGTAATATATAATATAAACCTAAATAAATTAGTTCAACCCAAGTTTAAGCTTTAATTTGTTAGTTTCATGCACTTTCTTTATTCTCATATTTGAGCATTATATCTCTGGCTAGCTTCATTTCATCGAGCAGTGCTCCTAGTTGAGCACATTCAATATTAACAATATGCGTGGTATCTTTTGGTAGTCCATTGACTAACTCCTGCGAGATTTTGAGTTCCAAGGTGGCACAATTGGGGGGCGTTTCCCCCAGCGAGGTAACATTTCGTATACTTTGCAGCTCATTAACTAAAAATGCAAGGGATTTCATTAACGTACAATAATGTAAATGATAATTATTAAGAACCTACTTCTAAATGATTTATCTATAAGTACTTTTCTTATTGCATTATCATATGCTTGGAGCACACGACACATGGCTACCGCATGTTCCTTGGGCAAGCCAAGCTGTTGAATTTCCTCGCAAAAAACTGCTTGGGTACAGCTGTAACGGGCAGCATTTGTAAGCATATAGTGAATACACGCAACGGCTGTTTTGCCATCGTTTGTAAGTGTTGAGGTGACCGTTCTGATAGCTGTTTCCTGTAAAGGATATTAAAGCTTAATAAAGTTACTCTTTAAGGTTTATTGTGGAACTCACTTCAAACTGTTCACCAATGACGCGCTTTGCAACTAGCTTAGCCAATTGCTCCAAGTTTTCGACCGTCAAATTGGATAGGGTGGATATGATTTCAGCTAAAACCCAGTCAGGACAATCGCCTTCGCCGCAGAAGCGAAATTTCTGAAAATATAAAAAAAGAACGAAAATTGCTTAATGAATAAGAAACAATTGCTTTAACAGTTATTGCAGGGTAAACTGGTTAAAGTACCCATGGGAGTTACAGAAGTAGAACCCCTATTTCACGCCTACGCGCCACACATTCATCTTCTTTAACTAAATTAAAGAGTATGAGCTTGCAACAAGTGGGCTAAACCAGAAGTTCCAGTGAAAAGTAAAAGAAACACGTAAAGTGAACCATATTTGCATATGATTAATTTCATACGCTTGCCTGCTAATCAGCAAGCAATTTGTATAACTGAGTGACAAGTCTGTGAAAAGGGGTGTACTATTGGTGGCATTGGTGTAGCTGCTGATTCTAGGGAGGGTTTGGGGTTGGTTGGTTGCCTGCCACAAGCTAATGAGCAGCTTGTGACATATAAAGGCGCCTCGTAGTAGCGCTTAGTTTCAAGTGCACGTCACGTTTATCTATGGACAGGATTAATAAATTTTCAACGGGGGAGCAAGTAAAAAAAAGTAAATAAATAAAAGTACAGTAAAAAAAAAAACATATACAAAACGAGTAACAGTTAAAAGTGCGCCGTAAATTTATTACACTTGTTGCAGTAACGAAGCACCCGTCCTACCATTAAAAGAAGATTCAAAAGGCAATTGCGCTGCTTATTAGGACTGTGTGTAACGGTTTAGAAATGTAAACGACAACGTTTTATAATTATTTTATGAACTTCAAAGTTGACAGCCGTCTGTGGGTGTTACTCCTGGTAGTATATAAGGGGCTTGAAATTGTCATATTCCTGCACAGTTGTCCATTGCCATTCTACGAGTGCACGAGTAACTGAGCGCAGCCTGAACAGACAGACCAAAGGAACTTCACAAGAGGATTAACAAACCTACATTATTTCTTAGAATGTTTCAAATACTGCGGCTGCTCTTGGTGCTGGCCATCTGCAGGCAGCTCTATGCTTTGCCAACGCATACATCTACTGATATGGAGCTGAATACTTGTGAATTGCAGTTAGCCAAATATCGTAAGTTCATACTGCAGGCCATACTTAGTTTTGAGGATGTTTGCGATGCGTATAACACACGAACAGTAAACTCTGAGGATAGCACTTTATCTGATACTTGGCTGTTCCATCAATATGCACCACCACCGACTTCACAACGCGGAGAAATCTGGGCCTTCTTCAAGCTGCTTATGGCTCAATTCAATGATGTGGAGTTTGCCGCTATCATACGGGATGCAGTCATTGACCGCTGTCGCTTCAAATTGCAGCGTGACGATAAACGAAACTCGGTTGTGCTTGGCAAGAAACAGCGTTTCCATTCCTGGGGCGGTAAACGTTCACAAGACCAGGTAGCACCCGGTGCGCTATTCACCCTCCCCGAAACAGCAGCAGCAGTTATTGGCTCGCCCATCGATCACAGTTATTATTAAACAAACTGTTGCGATTGCCTGCTACAGAGTAATGGCAGAAGAGATATTGTCCCATCTAAATACTTCATTCCAAAAATGTATGAAATGCCAATAAATCACTTAACTACAGCACTAGCACTTAATGTTTAAGCACAAACCATAAAAATGCAGCAAGAGGTTACTTACCATCCTTGTGCAATTGTTTTTTTTTTTTGTTTTGTGTTTGTTATCTTTGTGTAATTGCTAATAAAAATAATAAATAATCTAAAATAAATATCGGCTACCACCACATTTATCAAAACATATCGAGGATTTCTTATTCATGCTATAACTACAAAAGCTATCGATATCGCAGGCTACTATTGCATAAAAAATTTTAGCTTGTCATCGCTTGTTATTAAAGAAAAATTGGAAAATAATTTGAACAATTAATACAAAAACAAAATCAATAGTTCATCAAATGCCCAATTCCATTTAATTTAAGTAAAAAATCTATAACAAGTGTCTTTATGTACACTAACTTAAAGCAATCGATAAGGCAGTGCAAAGTTTTACAGTGCTGTACACATTTCTTGTATGTTGGCGCCAATTTTTAAATAGTTTCAATATTTTTTTAAAAACAGGACATCAAATAGACATTTCAAATTTAATGAACTTTCGCTAACGGAAACAAAAGAGAGGTAGATAATAATTAATAAAATATTAAATCATAATGTAGTCATATTTTAGTAAACAAGTTGGCTGAGTATGGCAGTTAAAATTTAGAAAAGATTATTACTTTTCGTTATATAGTGTTTATTCCTTAAAATCTTCAGTTAAATAATATTTTCATCTGCTACACAGTTTGATAGTGTGTTAAACATGTTTCACTTCATCAATACCGCAGGAACTTTACCTTCTTTGATGAACTATAACTTCTTTTAAAAATGCCAACTTCGTTTGTATGAGTAAAGTATTCTCATCTCGCGTTTAAAACTCTGCGCTATGCAGCAAAAACAATAACAACGACATCAATTGAGCAGCACCCGAGACGATTCTCTGACGAGGGCAATCTTTGGGAGCGATCGACGCACAGCGGCTTTTTCAGTGAGCGCGCGAGCGGCAAACGGTAAACAACAGCTGCTGCAAAACGAAAAGAAAAGAAGATCAAAACGACAATAAACAATAAATATATACAGAAGAAAAATAAAGAAACAAAACGCCTCAAGGCAAATGAAAATTACAATACGTTGCCAACATCGCTACAAGTTGCTGCAAAGGCCAAAAGACCTGGACGACGACAGCACATGCAATTGCAACAGCAGCACCCGACAACCAGCATCGAAGAGTGTACGAAAGTATCTTTTGGATACGCGAATTTTAAGTGTGACAAATTAATAATTTTACGCAAGAAATAAGCAAAATAAAGTGCCGGTGTGTCATTTATATTTTATTTTAAGTAATATGTGAAAAGTGCATTTACAAGTTAACACACACTTCAAAGAGTACCACAACAATCAGAAGATACAAGATACAAATAGTCAACTATTATCAGTGATATTATCTAGAACTTATTATCTAAAGTTAGCTTCAATTATTTAATGATTCATAGTAAGTAAATATTGCACCTAACAAGAATATATATAATAATATAAATAAATAAATAATAAAGTAAAAATTTTGTTCGTCTTTGACTGCTTTAACTTACTATTATGCCAAAACATCTTTTGGCTTCTCCACGTTTTTATTATTACCCGTTCATCTTTAGCGTCTGTATTAACGTTAGTTCACTTCTTTGTCTCTCTCTCCCATGAGTCTATATATATTTACAGCTGTTTCAGGGAAAACCAGTTTCTTTGCATAGGTGTATTTCTAACGTTATTTGTTTTTCGGGCGCAAACACCGTACCGAAAAGTCAAATGTGAACAAATATACTTATACATATATATTTATATATATAAATACATATATGTGTATCAAGTTAGCACATTTCGTAAGCTTGCAACAAGCTTGTTAATTTGAAATTATATATAAATATATGAATTTATGGATATATCTGTATATAAAAGACAATCTACAAATTACAAAATATAATTTAAAGTTTTGTTTAAATAATATTGCATTAATAAGTTAATTAAATTTGAGGAGAAATTTAAATTTCACCTACAACAAAAGAAAATCTCATTTGTTTATATGATAAGTCTTGTAAGCAGTTTGCAGCGTATGAAGCAGTGCAAACTCTATATTGAAAGCAGTTTACTGCTTCAAAGCAGCAAAAGTTCAAAGTTTTCTGCCGTTGTGAAACTTTTTAATTTAAAAAGGTTTTTTTTTAGTTTTCTTTCAGTTACGTTAAACAGCAATTGTTTCTCCAGACCTGACCAACATTTATACAAAAGTTTTTAGCAAAATATGCTTTCACCCGTTAAGACAATTAATTTAAAAGTTAAGCCGTAACATAGCCAAGAAAATAATACATTTATTATTTACAGAATATAAAATATTTTTTTATATCATTTTATTAATATCTTTTTTGATTGATTTCTAATAATCTGTCATTGGCTTTAATACATGCAATAAATCATTTTTTTAGTTATTTTATGCCATATAATACAACTAACGGCGAACTAAAACGGTGTCTATTTTTTAATAAAATTAAGAATAAAATTTGAATTTAAATAATAACCGTCTTTACGGTATAAACTTCTTAAGCTATAATAATATAATTCAATAATTTTAATAAAGATTTAACGGTTGCTATTAACTATTTGGATTCTATGACAAATGTAATTTATATACAATCCACTAATCCTCCTGCCAATCTGACTGAAACCAGGAAGAAGGATTATAAAGATCTGGAAGTAGAATCGGCTAAAACATGTTTATCTAATTCTTCTCTCTCCACTATAAGCTGTGCACTAACCTAGTTACCTAATCTTTGTTGGACTGACCATAAAAAATTAAAATATTTTCTATGAAAAAAAAAACCATTTTATGTAGGGAAAAAAATTTATTTCGGTTGAGGTGGGAAACGTTTGACTTATTAATTAAATTATTTAAATTAAAAAAAAAAAAATTATGTTCAATACTATTGCTATCTAGAATAGATGAAAATATTTATTTTTAAGTACTGGAAAAAAACTTTTGAGCTTACGGTAAGCAGACTAAACTTAAAAGATACAGCAAAGTTATGTTTACTGCAAAAGATGCAGTTGATTTATAAGGTAGAAGTTTACATAGTATATACAGGCCTGTAATATATAAGCTATATACGATATCTGATGAAATGGGTCAGTAAACAGAAAAAAGGTATATAAATAAATTTATAATTAACACCCAATTATTTGAGTTTAAATATAAACTTGGGGCTTAAATAATTGTTTTCTCTTTTTATTAGGATTTATTTTGTAGGGCTTTTTTTTTCTTTAGGCCATGTTAATAAGTAATAAACTTATCAGTTTAAGCCTAGATCAATTTTAATTTTATTCAGTTTATTTTTTGTGTATTTTGTTTTCATTTGTTTTGTTTTTGTTTTTGTATATAAAAGTATAAAATATGCATAGCATTAAGACTTAAACTAGAGCACTAAGACTAAGCTGAAAGAGAGAAATTTTATTGGTTTAATAATCTTCATCGCAGAAGCAACCATCCCGGGAGTTCTCCACAATCCAGTCAAGATATTTAGTAACTCTGGTATAGACACCTGGATAGTTTGGTCGCGCACAACCATTGCCCCAAGACACAATGCCAATTTGCTCAAAGCGCTTGTCATCGGGACGTAGACGCACCAAGGGGCCACCAGAGTCACCCTGGCAGCTATCACGCCCACCAACTCCCGGATAACCAGAACACATCATGTTCTTAGTAATCATTTTCTGTGTATAATTCGTTTGTGCTACACATTCATCGTTGTCCAGCACTGGTACCTCCACCTCCTGCAGCAGGCATGATGGTTTACCATCCTCCTTCAGTGTGCCCCAGCCAGTGGCAATTGCTCGTGTGCCCACAAACAGTTCATTACGCTGCTCCACACGGGGCAAACAAATGGGTCGAATAAAGCTGGTGATCGGCACGCGATCGTTCAGGCGCAACAACGCAATGTCGTTGTCAAAGTTGGAGAAACTAAATTTCTGACTGAAGGCGCGCAGTACAAAGCGTGTCTCCGGTCGTTCCTTGTCATTGCAACGATCGTGCTCGCCAAAGGTCACCTTGATCATAAACCACATAAAGCCTTTGACGCAATGTGCCGCTGTCAGCACATAACGATCGTTGATCAGTGTGCCACCACAATAAAATCTATTAAAGTAGCTCAATCGGGCCATCCAGGGATATTCGCTGACTCCAGCTGTAGTTCCTCCAACGATTCTCGACTCATCGTTGCGTTCGCCACATCTGTTAAATATGGGTATAGTAAAATAAAGTAGACTCCAAATAATAATATAAATTTTATAGAAAACTCTATTAAATTATAATTCAAATGCAAATGATAATGGTTTAAATTAACAGCTTAAAAGTCACATTTCTACAGTAAACCTAATGCTCTTTTTATACATTTCATTTTCATGTAGGTTATTATGTGTTAAGCAAAGTTTAAAACCACTTAACAACTTATGTTATATCGCGTGTCTTGGCTAACAATATAATTCATTGTTTAACTGAGAATCGACGCTGATTAGTTCAAAGTTCAATAACCCTAAACATTAAAAGATTAACAGCGTTCATTCAGCAATGTCATAAAGAAAGTGTCAAAGTGTTTTATGACCATAGCAAAATCTTTTGCAAATTTTCCAGCAATTTGTTTTTTCTTTTTTGGTTTTAAAACAATCGTTACATTAAACTGGTTTTTAATTGTCCAAAAACAAAAGCAACCAGAGAAACTGCATTCAAAATATCTTTCAGAGAGAAATACAAATGAGCAAGAGAGCCGGTTTGCCAGTTAAAATACATATAAATTCTCTTCTGATATATGTATACCATATATATATATATATTTACCATATATATGTATGTGATAGTATATATAATTTTTGGCTACAAACTAATTGACAGCCTTAAAGCACAGCAACACCAACAAACATGCAGAGGGCTTTGATTTTGGTTCGGCTGTTGATGTTGTTGGTAAATCAAGTCATTGCCCCAAAATGTTGGCCAAGACGAAGGTAAAGGTAAAGGCGAAGGCGAATGCGTCCCGAAACAAAGAAATGTGCGACCCAATTCAAAGAATGCGTCGCTCCCCCACACCCCCTACTTACCAGATTGTATGATTGTGACGCATTGGGCCTGGCTTACACCTTTTAGGTACATACACATGTACATATAGCTGATATATATATATATAAGTATATATATATATATATATATACTTTCAGGCAAGCTACAGAGCAAATGTTATCAAATCGTATGCAAATTAGTTTCAATCTTTTTAATATGCAAAAAAAAAAGTAAAAATTAAAATTAAAAAAAAAAGTTTTCAAATATATAATACGAAATAAGAAAGGCAAGAAATAAAACTGGTTTTAGGCTTTTGGAAATACAAATTTTAATAAAACTTCTTAAGAATTAGTACAAGTTGTTTTCAACCAATTTCCGACATTCCCTGGTATAATATATATATATATATATATATATATATTTATTTCATTTATATTTTATGCATAAAATTTTAGTTTAGAAAACAAAACAACTTGGTGTAAAAAGGAAAATTTTTGATAAATGGTTACAACTTTTGAAAACATAAATCTTTTTATTTCTGAACAGCGTCATTTGAAAAGTGAAAATCTAAGACAATTTATCTAATCTACAGAGAGGCAGAGATAAAGTTAGAAAAAGTAAAAGAAAGAGACAGAGAGCAAGACAGAAAAAAAAAAGTAATAAAAAAGTGCTTGGTCAGTAACTGACCTAACCTAATTCGATATATAAGTAACATTTGTTGTACTTATTGTTGTTGTTGTCATTATTATTATTGTTGAATGTGTGTAAAAGATCTAAAACACGATTTAAAGCTCATCAAAATTCCTAAGCAACGAGTACCGACAAAAGCATTCTTCAGAACTCCCTGAAGTGAGTACTTATGTAAACAGTTTCTTCCCATCTTCAGTGACTTCATCAATACCCAAGGGTATTGCAACAATGCCAAAGGCCCATGGCAATTCCCCATTGCCAATACACACAGGCACACAGCTATGGCTATAAGCCAGTGCAATTTGTACAAGCCATCCAAAGAATGCCTTTCAAATGCACCACGACTGAGACTGAGACTGGGACTGGGACTGGGACTGTGACTTAAACTGAGACTGAAAGCTGAAAACTGAAGACATTGAAAACTAAACACTATACACTGAACACTGCAAGCTCAACACTAAACACTGAACACTAAGTACTGAACAATGAGCACCAAACACTAAGCCCTAACACCAAACTCTTAGCCCAGCCATACAAAGTACAGTGCGTTCAATGAAAAGTACTTGAAGCATGCATGGAATTGGAAAATGTGTTGAGCTTCGGGTTTAAATTTAAGTGTTTTGAGTGTGAAGCGTTAAATCTAAAGGTAATTTTTCTTAAAAACCATAAAAAAAAAAATAACTTTTATATTTTAAGAAAGTCAGGGAAAGATTTATACAGTTCTCATAGAGTTTGCGCAGCTCAACAAAACTTTTTTTTATTGTCTATTATTTTTTGTTATATAAAAATGGATATATCCTTAATGAAATGTTAGAAATTAATTTTATAATTAAATGAATATTTATAATATGTTGCAAGCAACATTCCATAACGGTTAAATGGAGCACCTCATGCATGTAACTAATGTGCAACATTGTCCCAAGCTGAGCGCAATCATTCAAATTGTTAACAGACACATAGCAATAAACAAAAGACTGCATAAATCTTTGGCTAGCTTGTGCCTTTGGTTTGGGCCAAAAAATAAAAAAAAAAAAGCAGAAAAAAATCTGAAAAAATAAGACCTAACGTGCAGAGGCGTTAAGAAAATTGATCGCGTGTGTGCACATACAATATGTAACTATATATATCTATATCTATATCTATATCTATATATATATACTGATATATGTATATCTTTAACTGTATGTGGGATTTTGTGTGCCGTGACAATGAGTTGCTGTTGTTTGTTATTTGCTGTTTGCTGTTTGCTGTTTGCTGTTTGTTGTTAACGTTAGTGTTGTTGTGGTTGGATAACTTGGCTAACTGGATGTTGGTTGTCATGACCATGACAGCTTTTGTGTACTCACCTGCAGGAACATGTCGTTGTAGTTTGGTCTTGAGCCGGTGGAGCATTATTGCGATTAAAGACACCAAACCAATTCTTGATCGGATTTTGCCGGAATACTGGTTTATTGACAGTGGCATCCAATCCACTGGAGTTGCCAGCAGCTCCAATTCCAGAACCGCGCAGTTTCTTAGCTTGATGTTGGTTACCAAATGCTTGATATTTGCCTGGTATAGAGGATGCTGATGCTGCTGTTGTTGTTGTTGTGGTTCTTCTTGTTGTTATTGTTGATGCTCCTGTTGTTGGTGTTTTTGCTGTTGATGTTGTTGTTAATTTTGTTGTTGCTGCTGCTGTTGTTGTTGTTGTTGTTGTTGTTGTTGTTGAGGCGGCGACAATGCAGGAAACTATAGCCAGCACTAATGGCCAATGATGTAAGTGGAGCAGCAGCATCTTTCTACTGGTTTGTGCAACTTGTTGTTGCCTTTATGCAATTTTATGCAATGAAAACTTAATGAGCTAAACTAAACGTTAACCGTACCGTTAGAATATTTTCTTGTACTAACTAAAAAAAAAAAAAAAACAAAACCAAAAATAAAACAAACACACACACACAAAAAGAATTCTACTACTTTTAATATCCCTCAATTTCTTCTTCATTCACTTCACCCAAATATTTATTATGTTAATCGCATTCATCTATATATATTTATATATATAGATATATATATCATTTGAGTATGAACTATTTCATCTATCTCTCACTCGCTTGCCACATAATTCAAACTGTCAACAACAAGTCGCGCCTAGGCATAGAAAACTTTGTTGTTTCTGTTTCTTATGTTGTTATAATTTAGTTTACTTTTTTTTCCTTTTGGCTTCTTTCTTTAGTCTCTGTTTTGCTTTTTCTTTAAAGTTTTTTTTTTATTTTTTTTCGACCGCACACGCGAAAGTCTGCAAACCGACTGATACCAACAAACGTTCGACGATCTTCTGGGCCAGACAAAGTTGCGCATGCGCCTGCTGTTTGCTGCGAACGTCAACGTCGACGTTAGCTTCGACGCAGGCGTTAAACTCAATGTTAACATTAAAGTTAGCCTTTACTTGAACGACAACGGCAACGTAAACGTTAACGTCAACGTCAACGTCATCGTCGTTGTTGTCGCTTGACTGGCAAACAACAGAAACCAAGTCGCATTTTTGTTGGCCCGTTGCGTTCTCGATATGCTAATGTGACAGTTTGCCATGGTGTATCAATGCGGAGGTTCTTCCTCTCGGTGAGAGTCTCCCTCTTAGCCCAACATTCTGTCTGTCTGTCTACATATGTGTACACCTATAAATATATATATTTATGTATGTATTTATATATATATATATAAATATATGCGTGTGCGTGTCTGTAAGACAGCACTGTCTCTGGGCCGGGGTCTTAGCCTGGCCTGGCTGAGCCCGGCCCGGCGTCTCTTTAAGATTTGTTTATTATGCTTAAAACGCCAATACACCGTGAGAATTACAATGAACTTTATATATGGCTATAGATAGATATACTTGATAACCTGTTTAATGAACACTTCTTTTGATGATAACTAATCGCATATAATATATAGTATATATATATATATATATATATATATATATATTTATATATAAATTTGAATATGTTTAAAAATGATGTGCTTAAAACAATTGATTGCATTTCGTATACAACAAACAAAACGAAAAAATAGATTAACAAAATCTAATGAAAAAAGTAACTAATAATATAAGAACTTAAACTAATCTTTAAAATATGTGTAAATTTATTATTTTAATTAGTTGATAAACAGAAATATTTTCAGTGTAGTTAGCACATTGAAAATGTTGTGAGTTGCACAGACACACAAGTTGCCGTTATATGAAAAACCAAACCAACAATTACTTAAGCGAATTGAGAATTTACATAGAACAAAAATAACTTTGAGCTATATTCAAATCTAACTACCTATAATTATATCTATTTAGATTGCAGATTTTTTTTTATTTATTTATTTTATTTTTCTTTTTTGTGTGGTGTTGTCCTCATAACAATGACACATTCCTTTATGAGCTCGTTAACCTCTGTCATCATATAAGGGCTATATAATGCGTAAAACAACAATAACAAGAACAATAACAAGAACAACAAATCACATTTTACTCCTCAAAGCGTTCATTTGTTGCTTTTCATGATTTTCCGACAGTTTTCACTTGCATGACCAACATGCCCCCTAGCACAAATAGAGTCACAGCAGACACAAAAGAAAACCCAACGCACACACACATAGAGGCAAAAAAAAAAATCGCATTTTCATGTTCATTTTCCGTACATAAATATATATATATATATATATATTATATATATATATATATATTATATACGGATTTTAAGATATAAATTTACAAATTTTTAAAAGGAATTATTTAACTTTTTTGCTGTCCAATTCATTGCATTGAAATCGCTTGGAGCCATAAACGAAAAGATTTTGTTGGCTGAAATGAAAATACAAAAAAAAAAAAAGAAAAAAATTATTAATATAATAAAGTCATTAAAAAAAAAATCCCTTTACACACATGTAAAAAGAAGAAAACAAAAATAGAGAAATAAAAATTAAAATTAAATTGTCAATGAAAAAGTTTTTTTCCTTTATATGCGAAAATGTTAAGGTCCATTGTCCGAAGCGTTATATAAAAAATTATTTAATTTATATACTAAATAATATGAAAGTGACATTTAAAATAAATAAATAGAATTTCAATATTTAAAAACAAAATCAAATTTTTTTTTATATAAATTTTTATTTAGTATAAATGTTAATTGTTGTTGTTGTTGTTGTTGATGCTGGTTTTTGTATATTTCGTATCTTCGAATGAATAAACGGACTAAAAAACCTTTTTTTGGTGTGATCTTGAACCATGCCCGAACCAGGATTCGAACTCGGGGCCCCGTTAGAAATTTCTGCTTGAACTAGAAGAGCTTAGTCCCTACTACCATCGGGGCCGGATATAGATGCAAATCAACAGTTAAACTTGAAGAGATTCAGCTATAATTGATATTAAATATAATTATACAATTTCAATTTCTTTGCAAAATAAAATTTATGGTAACTTTTTTTATTTTATTAAAGAAAACTTACTTTACAGTATAACAAAAAATAGCAACTTTAATATTTTATATAATATATATAAATTATATAATAAATTTATAAAATATATAATTATAAAATACTTGACAATTCCGTTCACTTTGCTCTCAAAAAAGACAAATATACCCTATATTTGTAGTTAAAGTCAAGCCGGTTAATAATTCTAATTTAATAAACCTATACTTCACTTAAAACATAACATATATATTTTATATATAAAATAATTAGTTAAATAAGTTTAAGTTGTCCCCGACTTTTGCTCTTTGGTTTGGTTAAACACTCCCAATATACTTTTAGGATCCAAGATGTGAGGGTAAACTAATTCGATATGTCTATTTGGATTATGGTAAAAATATTCTTCTGAAAAAGGCAAGAAAATACTAAGATATTTTGCTAGGGTTCATTTTGTCCATATATACAGTATATATAATATATATATATATATATATATAGGGTGGTCCACGAAAGATTTGCGTTTTTAAATCGCTATAAAAAACATAGAGTATATATTTTTCAAAAAAATATTTTTTTAACCATTTCGTAAACCGGAAACCTTCTACTAAATATCTGACACATTGACAATGACATTCGAAATGTCAAAGTCGAAATTATCGATACTTCAAAAAGCAACAGCTAGATGGGCCACCCTGTATATGTATAGTTTTGAGCTCGTGAACAAATATCTTATGGCAAATGCCCTGAAGTTGCTTTATCGCATGCCTTGGGCTCATTTGATGTAATTTAAATATTTTCCAATTATTAGTTAGAGAATCAACAGTCCATGTTGCAGCTAGTAAATTAGTTAATTAGTTGTTTACCAATTATTCAGCTTATGCTAATGTTTTGCCAATTTCTTTTAACAGATACATTAATTGGTAATTGAGGAACTGTGCCACTTGTATATATTAAATAGTGCATCAAGCGAAGCTTCAACTAAACTAAGCGTCATGCTCATAACGTGGAGCAGCGGAACTTGCATGATACAACTAACACCTATTGCATAACTAACTGATATCGAAAAGAATATCCATATATAGTCTATAGTGGTACTATGAGCGGTGCCTTACTCGATATGATGGATGCACAGTCAACGAGCGTAGCGGCAAACGCCTTCGACATAAGGCATAATGCACGACATAAGGGGGCGAAGGGACGCAGCAATAACAACTATGTTGGACGCACTGCATCAGCAGCTGGTATACATGGACGTAGTAGCATTGGCAGTGTTAGTGCTAATATTTATAAAACATTTCGTGAACGTTTCATGAGCAGCAGCGGCGCCAGCAGCGATACTGGCGGCGATTATCGTGTGCTGCGGCAACGCGATGTTGAAGCTGGTAAAATGTTGCAGCATGGAGCTAGCTCAAGTGGCAGCAGCTCCGATGAGGATACTGAGCTAAGCAGCAGCAGTGTTGAAGATCTCTTTTCCAATGAAACGGAGCGCCGCAAATGGCGCAGAAAGCTGCCAGAACGTAAAACCAAAAAAAGGAAGGTAAGTGCCAAAAAAATCAAATCCAAAATATATATAAAACGTATATATATAAAGATATATAAACCTAAATCAGATATAGACGCGTGTTAGCTGCTTGTGGATTTAAGGCGGCTTTCCATTTCGCAGAAAGCTCTATTTAGGTATTCCATTCAGTTCTTCAATTGCTACCGTTACGCGCGTGACGCTTGACGCGTGACTTGTCGGAGCTTGTCGTCTCCGATTTGTTGTTTATGACGCGAATTTGGCTCAAAAAACTCGAGCTTGGACTTAATTGTGCTTTGATGTAGTTCGTTTACTTTTTACTTTCGTTCGTTGGCTTTTCAGTTCAATTCAGCTTCATAATTGAATTAATATTAATCCATTGTTTTTTATTAGATAATTGCCTGACAATTTATTTTAAACGTTTCCACTCAACTTCAATAATAACTTTACGCTCTATTTCAATTGTGGCACGTTTCATTTTCATTTTCGTTTAAAGTTTAATATTTGATAGGTCAATCCGCATATTATATTAGGTCAATTTTCAATTTTACATTTAAAAAACTGAAAGCCAAATTGTAAACTATTGCAGTTGCATGTACATTCGAATACCCTCTAACTAAACCACTTTGATAAGGTATCATCTCCCAGTTTCTTTCTCTGTTAGATTACCTTTAACAAGATATTTAAACTAAAGACTTCCTCAGTACTTAATGCGATTCTGGATACTATTTTTTATTAACCTAATTATCTAAATGTTGCCTGTTAATAAAAGTAAATAAAGTTTAATAACTTTAATTATAAACAATTCATTTGACACTAACCATAGCAATACTCTTCAATATCTTAATTTAGTTCCTAGCTGCTTGACAATGCAACAAAGTTTTTAAATCTTAAAAGTTAATCAAATGTTTACTTCACACAATTCCTTGATAATTTTTGAAGCATTTATGACTATTGTTCACCCTGAACTTATTACTTATTCTTTTGATCAAGTCAAGCTGCAAGTCAATGAAAGCTCGTGATAATTGCATGTTGTAAGTATTTGAGCGCACAGTGTGCTTGTACATATTGTAAGCCTATGTAATCCCATTATATATATTATTATTATTATTATATCTATTAAATGTGCCTATACATTGTTAATGCAAATACAACATGCATACGCTAGCTGGAAGTCGAACCTTGCACTCCTCAATGACAATATTTACACCTACAGTAGAATCATTTTATTGTAAATAATAGTATTATACATAAAATAGATAAAACAAAATTACAACTATTATTATTTATAAAATAAATTTTAAAAATGTTAAAAATATTATTTTATTTTGTATTTCTTTTATTTGTTTGTGCTTTAAAAATAAAATTGAGCATAAGAAATTTGATTAAGCAAAAATAAATTAAAAAACTACAAGAATAAATGCTAATTTAACGACTGTCAAAACTTATGGTAAACTTGTTTATTTACATATATCATATATATATATATATTTATATATATATATATACATATATATATTTATATTTATATATAAATATAATTATTTATGTACATAAAGTTAATTAAATGTATTTTTAACTGGCTTAAGTGCAATTTGCTGCCACATAGGTGACCGGTCTGTCTCCTTCTTATTACATGACACCCGTTCTGATTTTACTTAGTTTTCCAAAAAAAAAAAAAATATTATATTTAAAACAAATAAAATTATTTTAATAAAGTTAAAAATAACTTTAAATATAATTTAAAAATTAATTTTAAAACAATTTTATATTTTATTTTAAATTTTAAAATGAATTAAACTTTTAATTTAAATTTTAAAATAATATAAAGTTTTATTGCAAGTTAAAAATAGATTTAAATTTGATTTTATATTTGATTATTATAAATTAAAATTTTTTTAAATAAATAATAAATAAAAATATGAATTTTAAAATATTTTTAAAATTTACTATAAATTTAAATATACTTTTATAAAATAAATTAAAATAAAATAAAATAACAAAAATAATTTTATATTTTATTATGTATTTTAAAAATAATTTTAAGTTTTAAAATGATCTTAAATATATATAATGTTGCAAATTTAAAGACAGTTATCATTTTTAAATTCAGTTACAATTCCAACTTATAAGATATATTAATTTAATTTTAAAACATTTGTTTTATTTCCTTAATATAAATCTAAATGCAATTATAAACTGTTATAAGTTCCCTATGAATTTTCATGTGCTCGCCGGAGAGAAACCTAAGCGCGTGTTAACCAACTAGAACTTTAGTTTTGTAGTTAATTGTTCTTAGAAGCCAACTGACAAATATTTATATAATTATATAATTAAGTTCGAATTTTAAAGAGTTTGCAGAAGCTTTGAACTATTTTTTAGTGGGTTATTATTTATATCATTAATCTTCGACAGTCTGAGCCCACTGTGCCAAGTTTGTGAAAACAGCTGGCGCAAAGCTTTTGAATTGTTTACAAACAAATGTAACATTAGCAAAAAGTTTTTACTTTTCACTCAAAGAACAGCTGATAAAAATAATTGAGTGGAATCATTGTCTTGGCTGTAAACGCTCTTGAGTGGCTTGCGGAAAGCTTTGACTCTCTGTTTATTACTATTTTGGCAATGGCCATGGGCAACTGCCGTTAGCCGTTGGCTGTTGGCTGTTAGCTGTTGGCTGCTGGCTTTTAGCTGTTTGCTTGCAAACGTTTTGTGGTCGGCCAAACGTTTGGCTTAAATCTCGGCCAAGTCATTTTAGCTGAACCTTTTTTTGCAGGCCATTTCGTGCTCCAATGGACTTTAAAATGTGCTACGCTTAAAGTTGAACGCGCGCGTTTAGATTATTTTTTGTTGTTTTTTATTTTTCCATTTTTTATTTTTGTTGTTGTTGTTATTGTTGTAGTCCTTTGGAGTATTCTGCTCTTATTTTGTTCATTTTTTATTCTTTTGGTTAGACTCTTATGGCTGATGCTACTAACTTGGCTTGGTTAGTTTTATTTTTATGCTGCTGCTCCTGCTGGTGCTTCTTTCCTTTTTATTTTGATTCTATTTTATTTTTTGGTTTTTTGGCTATTTTTTTATATTTTTTGATGTTGTTCTCTTTGCTGGTTCGCATCGCTTGACTGCACACGCTCAACTGTGCGGCAACGACATTCATCCTGTATGAATGTATACGTTAATATATATATGTCTGTATTTTTGTGTTTTTTTTTTTTTTGGCTATATTATCATTGTTGTGTTGCTGCGGTTGTTGTGGGAATTATTTAACTAGGCGCATACATTTTAGAAACATACTGAAACACACACACACACACACACACACAAGCACACAGAGGGAGTGCTTATACTGCTGCATAGGAGCTACTGAGACCATTCTTTGTTGTCGGAAGTAGTTCTCCTTTTGTCGCTGTGCGCTCAGTTTGCAAAATGTTTAAAAAATAAATGGCCAAAATTGTGCGCCACTGTGTCGCCAAAAATGCAATCAACAGACCCAGATCTATGACGGGAACTTGGCTACGAGTCTGGAATTTGGTTTGTCGTTGTTTGACTACGGATAATATACCAAAAAGCTTTAGCTACATCCACAGCTACAGCTACAGCAACAGCTACATCTACAGCCTCACCTAGGGCTAACAGTTTCAGCTCAAAGGATATCAAATTACCAGTAATGGGCAACTCAAGCGGCAGACCTGCTACCTCAGCTCGAACCAAAGTCAAACCCAAATATCAACCTCAACCCCAACCCCAACCCCAAACGCAACCCCAACCGCTACTCCAAGATCCCAACCCAATATCCCCCAAAAATGTTGATATATGCTCTTATGTAAGTTCAAAGCACACACAGAATCGTAGTCCTCGTCGCCAGGTGCCGCCCACATGTGTTACCCACTGCCTACTGTCTGCCCGTGTAAATGTGCAAGTTTTCAATGATTTATGCATGATACTTAATGCCTTCTTAATTACGTTTTATGTAACCCCCAAGAATATTATACAAATTTTGTAGGAAAACAGCGCCAAGAAAAAAAAATATTTATATATATATGAAGAGAAAAAATTGCCAGTTGGAGCACTTTTAGCACACAAATCATATTCAAACAAACAGCAAAAAATAAACCATAAAAAAAAAAAAATGAAAATCTAAGAAGTATATTCTCTATAGGGTTGCCGACTTAAAAGTACCCTTTATCCTAATGTATTACGATCGAAGAATAAAGTCATATATCATTATTATACCTTATATAAATTTGATGTATATCAATCGATTTTTTGACTCCATTTTAATGTTTGGATTAGGTTTTTGCACTTTTAACATAAAACTGAAACACTTTTAAAAATGTTCATTTAACTCTTGTTGCATGTAAATTTATATACGCAACATTAAGTTGCAATGTTTTTGAGTTCTTTTTGTTGGTAATTAAAACATATTTGTTGGTAGTTACATGCTAATGTCTCAATATAAGGCTATAATAACCATTTATAAACATTTTTCAGACATAGGGTATAAAAAAATACGCAAAAATTTGTAGCAGCTGCGCTCAGGCACCACTTTCACTTCCACTTTCACTACAAGCCACCAGCTACCATGTGGCTCTACGTGCTAGGGGCTGCAACAGAAATCTATTTTACTGTTAGAGATTGAAAAAATTGAAAGGAACGCAGAGTATGAAGAGGGGGGGGGGAGGGAGAGGTAGGCGCATATATGTAGCTTGGGGACATACTTGTTTGGGATACACTCGACAAAACTAGCTTTTGTCCACTATTCCCCAATCTCATTCCCCTTCACACGTATTGCAGTTCATTGAAATATGCGTGGAAATCACAATTACACATGTATTCATGTATTTCCCAGTAAGTTCTTTGCGTTTCTCGTTACTCGTTTCTCGTATCTCGTTTCTCTCTGGCTTTTGCGTCTGCAGGGAATTAAAGGATACCCCCAGAGCAGAACATACGATATCCTACCATACGCCGTATACCCGAATCAAGGTTAAAGCTCACTAACGTGATGTTTTTATAGAGCAGTTTAACATGTTTACATGCCATTGAAATCCACATGTCACTACGGACACCAGACTAAGGATACGCTTGCCTATGTATCCTAGAAATAACTATAAAAAAAACCATATTATTTACCCTTAAAGATAACTAAAAGCTGACACGAAATTTTGTTACGAGCTTTAAGTAGAATGAAGATAGAGATAGAGGTAGAGAAAAAGATAAAGATAGAATTGAAGATAGATATAGAGATACAGATAGGAATAGAGTTATTGTGGAAGATAGAGATAGGAGTAGAAAAAGAAAAAGAGATAGAAATAGATAAAGAGATGTGGATGGACAGTAAACAAATGAAAGAAATAGAGATAGAGATAGAGGTAGAGATAGAGATAGAGATAGAGATAGAGATAGAGATGGAGATAGAGATAGAAATAGATAAAGAGATGTGGATGGACAGTAAACAAATGAAAGAAATAGAGATAGAGATAGAGGTAGAGATAGAGATAGAGATAGAGATAGAGATAGAGATAGAGATAGAGATAGAGATAGAGATAGAGATAGAGATAGAGATAGAGATAGAGATAGAGATAGAGATAGAGATAGAGATAGAGATAGAGATAGAGATAGAGATAGAGATAGAGATAGAGATAGAGATAGAGATAGAGATAGAGATAGAGATAGAGATAGAGATAGAGATAGAGATAGAGATAGAGATAGAGATAGAGATAGAGATAGAGATAGAGATAGAGATAGAGATAGAGATAGAGATAGAGATAGAGATAGAGATAGAGATAGAGATAGAGATAGAGATAGAGATAGAGATAGAGATAGAGATAGAGATAGAGATAGAGATAGAGATAGAGATAGAGATAGAGATAGAGATAGAGATAGAGATAGAGATAGAGATAGAGATAGAGATAGAGATAGAGATAGAGATAGAGATAGAGATAGAGATAGAGATAGAGATAGAGATAGAGATAGAGATAGAGATAGAGATAGAGATAGAGATAGAGATAGAGATAGAGATAGAGATAGAGATAGAGATAGAGATAGAGATAGAGATAGAGATAGAGATAGAGATAGAGATAGAGATAGAGATAGAGATAGAGATAGAGATAGAGATAGAGATAGGAATGGAAAAAAAGAATGGGAAAGAGAAAGAGAAAGGACTATAACAAATTACAGTTCTTTAAAGCGTACTCCATATAAATTGGGCCATTTGCCTGAAAAAGTTGGCTCACATCGATGTAACCGGGTTAACAAGGCATTCTCCATTGAAGCAAACGCTTTCGGCCAGTATTTTATTTTATTCCTTTTATTTTTTCTCCCTTTTTGTGCTCTCATGTTAAACAAATTAAACACGTAATATCCAGCAGCAGCATCAGTGGCAGCAACAGCAACAGCAACAGCAACAGCAACAGCAGCATCAGCAGTAGTAGCAGTAGTAGCAGTAGTAGCAGGAAAAGCAGTAGTAGTAGCAACAGCAGCAGCAAGAAAAACATCAGCCACAGGCAAAACATCAACGAAAAACGATTGCGAAAATCCTTTCTCATTCAAACGTGACCCAGACTTAAACGTGGATGCAGTGTATGTACCTATTGTGCTGGTTGTGTCAGTTGAAGTCATGTTGTTAACGTATAACATGTGGTTACGGGCACTGACTGTTTTTCGCATCTTTTTGGGCCAGTCAGTGAGTTGGCCCGGTTATTATTAAATTAGTGCGCAAAATATGCAAATTTGTCTACAGAATTTCAATTCATATTGCTTTTGTATGGGTTTATAGTTCTCATAATTTGTTTGCCATGTTTGAAGCAAAACAAAAAAAATAAATAAATAAAATAAAATAAAATAAAGGAGGGCAAAAGGCAAAACTCACTACCCAATGAAGGTCAACAATAATTATACAATTTATAATTTACAAAACAATTGTTTTTGACAAGCGAAATATTTCAATTTCATTTTTGTTTCTCTCTCTCTTCACATGCTCCGTCTCTTTGAATCTCGTTTGGTTACTCAGGCACTATGGTCTCTCTCTCTCTCTCTCTCTGCCATTGTTTGAAGCTTATTTTTCAGCTAGTTGCCAAGTGGCTTGGGAGCATCGCAATTCCTGGCTAAAAGTTATTTGAATGGCACCAAGTTTTTAATTGAAATGCCTAAGTGAGGCACCATAGTTGGCATTGGATATTTTTGACACTGAATTATGCATTTTGTTAAAGGTTAAACGAACAACTGAAACATTGACAGAATAAAGAGAAAAGCACAATGATTTTATAACAAAAGCTTTTTGGCCAAGGTAACAGCTATATTGAAGCATAACTTAAAATTCTTTGTTTATTATATTATTGTAAGGACTTACCTAAATGAGCCCAAACGACTACAAAGGCATACCTCTTATTTTATATTATAGAAATATCTACCCTTTTATATAATATATATATATATATATATAAATGAGAAGAATATAAAACTTCTATTGTAACAACCCTGTTAAAATGTCACCAAACTCGTTCCTATTCAATCAAGCCGTTGCCTGGTCAACATAATAAACAAGTTAATGCTGCGCCTGCTACTCCTTCGGTCTAGGATACCTAGAAAATTGTTTGGTATCTAGTAGGCCAGGAAATCGATTTCGGCTTTCAACACAATATCTGTAAGCATAGAGAAAGCAAAACGTTTATTATTTAAACATAAGTCGAGCAGTAAGAGTGAAAAATAGAAAGCAGCTTAAAAACAATAGAAAAGCAGTTAACCATTGTAGAAAATATACAAAAATTCTATACGTAGCTGCGTGTGCACATTCAATGTCACTTTTCGACAATCCCGACCAGCTGCGACAGCTGCAGGATTTGTTATGCCCCAATCGTAGGCGGGGTGGCGTCGATTACAGCAGCAGCGAGGATGAAGAGGAATCCCTGGTGGTAAACAAGCAAAGTGAGTAAATAAAATCGGTATTCGGTTTCGGTCCACCCAATGCGCAATATTTTACACGCTTGTTCTTATACCAACTTAGCACCTGGTAGCATAGGGCCACAGGCTGCTGGTGGTGCTGATGACAAGTGTACTAAAAAGAAAAAGGTTAACTTGCTAGCGACACCATTGCAAGAGCCAGAAAAGAAACAGCCCACCACACTTGAGCAATGGCAGGATGCACAAGAGCGTGAGGATGCTGACATACTGGATACGCGCAAGTGCCCCGAATATACAATGACCTATCGCCAGGCTGTTGGTACCGAAGATGTTTTCCTACAGGTTAACTGCAACTGCTACAACAACAAAACAATCCTCTTAAGGCATAAATCCTATTTTTGTTTTTTTTTTTTTTGCATTTAGATGGGCCAACGCACTGGCGCCTCTTCCAGCTGTGAGGATCTCGTATTGGAAATATCATTACCGGATGAGCAAATGTCTGCTGACAAAATGTCACTAACAATGCTTGAAAAGGAAATTGATCTGGCCACTTCAGTTTATAGACTGAAAATACCATTGCCACATCCTGTAAATGTTGATAAGTGTCATGCTAAATATGATACTGAAGCGCGCAAGTTGCGTCTAACACTTCGGTTGCGCCGAGAACTAGACTTTGTTAATTTTTAAGACATTCAACTACAATTCATACACATGGCTAACACACCTGTTTCCGCTAGTTAATATACAGTACATTTACAAAAACAAATACAAATACATCTTACACATAAAAGGACTAGTCGGTATTTTTTTTTATTGTTCGGATATAACAATAAATTTGCAGTTTATTTGGCCTAATATAATATATTTATATTTTTATTTTATATGCACAAAAAAAACCATTTATATATAGATGATATAATAATATATATATAATATAATTAAATATATAATATTATATATATAATATGTAGATAAAACAAGTAAAAGTGTTTTTATATAAGAAGAAAATTCTTTACTTCAAAAGTTTACCTTAAGAATAATCAAATTATATATAAATATGAATTCACATATAACATTAAACTCAGCTTCTCTTATCATTGAACTTTAAGGTAAAATTGCTGTGAAAATTCAATGACATTTTCCATGTAACTATCGTCAAAGTAACTCATACATGTTTACTGGAGAGTTGCTTGTTATTTTTTTTACATGTGTAATTTGTTGCCAAATTGCGCATACGCCGCATTGGCCCGCAGGTCAAATAGAAATTACGCTCGAGTCAGGCACAAAAGTATGCCAAAGAAGAGCAAAAGAAAGAGACAGAGAGAGAGCGAGTGAGAGAGAGAAATATTTAATAAAGTATAGGCCAAGGGCTTTGCTTTCAAAAATCACTTAAGCCAAATATTTGTCAAATGCAGACACCAAACGACAACACAAAAGTCAAATACAAAAATTTGTCATCATTCAAAATTTTGTGATACATATAAAAATAAGAAGAAAATCATAATGAAAAGCGGTCATTCCTTTTAACAATTTGTTTATTTCTTCCTCATCTTTTATTATTTTTATTATTATTATTATTTTCCTTGAGGATTTGCTGGACCTAATACTTGGAAATTTAGGTTTAAAGGCAAAGTGACAAAGCAAAAAAAAAAAAGAAAAGACCTAGAATGTAGGATGTGGCTTGTAGGAAGTAGGACGACCTACTGTGGCTTTAGCTGTGCCTATAGCTATAACTGTACATGTAGCTGTAGCTGTAGATGTAGCTGTGGTTGCGTTTTGCCTCATTTACTTTTGACTGACGCGGGCACATTTCAATTTGTGAGCGCCGGTCAGCGACAGCGCTCAGACATGATAAAGTGTCGTCCCAGGCAGTTATTCCAACTCTGACCTCTCACCCTCTCATGGCGGCCCATGCTCTATCGAAGCAAAAATCTTCACACAATTTGACATCGAAATTCCTTGACAAAGAAATGATAAAGGCACAAGTTTTTGTCGACAGCAGCGCGTGCTTCGCGTGGCGAGTAGTTTTACTGCTTAGGAAGTTGGCCAATGGATTTTTGGTTTTTAATCATTTGGTCGACGAAAAGTTTTCTGGCGTTGATAATAATAAATCATCTGCTGGCAATGCCAACGGTAAGAGGCATATATTTCTGGATAATAATAGCATGAGGTATGCAGCACGCGGCACGCGGAACTCGGAACTCGGCACTCGGCATGCGACAACTTTTTTGGCCTTTGCCAAAACTTTAAATTCAATTTAATAGCCACAAAATGAGCAGACAGTTGGTAGCTTGACCAAATTGCTTATTATGCTAAGTGCCTGATGAATTCTTTTCGTACTTTCATATCAAAATTTCTACAAATAATAAATGAAAAATATTTTCACACAATTTGAATAAGCTTTGAATAAACCTTCAAAAAACTAACAACTTTTTTTTTTCTTTCAAACAATATGAAATTGATTCTTCAGCCGCATTCATATCTCTGTGTCCACATCACAAAAGCTACAATCAAAGTTACTTATATAGAATTTCATCAGCTTTTGAAAAAGTTACTTTCCAGGCAATGTTTTTGCATCTAGTCGTATGTGTAAACAAACATGCGTTTACTGACATCTAACAGAAACTGAAATTTACCCAAAAAAAAAAAAATAAAAATAAAATGCAAAATGGAAAGGGAGAAAAAATATATAGGAAAATAGAAAAGAAAAACGTTTCCTTTGCTGAAGCGAAAACAAACAAAAATAGTTGCGTTGACAGCCGACTGGTAGGAAAGTTACTGATGGTGGGGGAGGGAAGTATATTCGGGCAAAGCAAACAAAAAACCAAAACAGAAAACACTAGAAAAATTAACACAAAGGCAAAAAAAAAAAAAATTTATAGTTGTTCCTGTTTTCATGTCATTTACGCAAAGCGTAGGTTTTTTGTAATCATCAACATCATCATCAACATCATCATCATCATCATCAAGCTAAATATCATTATCATTATCATTACCATGCTCATATCCTGCATATTTACATGAAGTAAAACAGAGAAACTAAATATATATATGGTAGAGCTCATAGAGCTCATTCATTCGTTGGGCCGCACCCATTTTATCAACTCTTAGAAAACTTTCATCAACACAAATAGAAATTCACATGCAAATTCTCAATGTGCAATGGCAACTTTTGTGGTGTGAATAAATTTGCTTGTCCCAAACACAAAAAAAATGAGAAAAAAACATATATATATATATATAAAGAGAAAAAAAAAACAGGGACAAAACAAACAAATACGATAAAAAGGAGTAAAAAAAAATAGTGACAAAAAACTTTACCCCAATGGAAAACTTTGGATAATGTGTGAAAATTGTTTGTATCTTTCACTACCTATCTCTACTACTGTCTTTTTCTCGCTCTCTTGCTTTCCATCTCTGTCTATTGTTGTGCGTGCATTTGTGTGTAAAAGTCTATGCAATTCTTTAAATTGTGAAATATATTTCTGATTAATACGAAATGGATGACTGTTTAAAGCCTTCAGAGCCTCTTCAAAGTACACATACTATTCTTCAACTTAGATATATATATATATATACACAGTTTTATATATATTAATATATATTGCATTTATATATATATATATATATATATATATATATATAATAAATAAATGTGCTGGCATACTTGAAAATAGTAATAAGCTGCACAGCAGGAATCAGAAATCAGGAACAAGAAGCACAACAATATGTCCGTAAAGGATGAACCGCTGACAGAGGTCCTGTATGTGATGACGTTAAGTCTACAAGTTCTTATTGTTTTTGTTGTTGTTGCTGTTGTTACTCGACTTTTATTCATTCATTTCAACTCAGTTGCCCGTATACTCAGCGTATGAACTGTATGAGCATCCAACATCCACTTAACCCGCAAAATGGCGTACAGCTCTGAACAATTCAACCGAACCTTTACTCTGTACAGTACTATATATATATATATATATGTATATATACGTATATATATAGACTACCTTTTTCTATACTGTACTGTACTTTACAGGTGCGAAATGAGCAGAGGCTTTTGAGTGGGTGAATGATGCGTGAGCTGGGACGTGCTTCAAAATGAAATGTGCTGGAAAAATGTGCAAGTCACTTACGTGAATGCTATCCTGCTGAAGAGCTTCCACATCTGAGTTATGGTAGATGCAGCTTAAAATATATACAAAAAAAAAGAAGAAAATTAAAAAAAAAAACAAACCTAAAGATTTTTACTCAATTTAAATTTTAAATCTTTATAAATATCTGTGAGCAGTTTTCTTTAACACCTTTAAATTAAGTTGATTAATAATAGTTACATTTAAATTGTTACATAGAAATCATTAAAGTTGAACATAATTTAATTTGATATCGCTTTAGTTTATGCATGCCACTTGCAACAACTTATGTGCATACCTTGCATCATTTTTCTGCTAATTGCCACAGATGAAAATGCAATTTAAAGCCGCTTTTAATCTGGCAACAAGTCAGTACTGAAAACCCAACTTAAATATTTCATTGTATGCGTGTCTCTTTCGCTAAGTGTGTGTGTGTGTGTGTGTGTGTGTGTGTGTGTGTGTGTGTATTCGTGTATTACGAAATGTTGCGCAATGCTGGTCAGATAAAGTTTTTTCTTTCTTTTTTGGGGTTTTTTTCACTTTTTTATTTTGTTTCAAGGGTTTTCCGTTCCACATAAATCTGCAGCTTTTTAATTACCAGTAAAACCATTTCCATGTCGACAAATTTAAACTTTAAAAATATTTAAAAATCTATAAATAATTTATAAATAAAAGAAACCCAATCTAAAATTTAAGTTAACTTAAGTAAAAAAAACAATTTTTTTAACAAAGGTATTATACTCTTTAATTGTTCTCGTTGTTGTTGTTGTTGTTGTTGTTGTTGCTGTTAAAAGTCTAACTGCTGCTACCTAATTGTGTGTGCGTGTATGTGTTTATTTTATTTTTTTAATTGCATCATGTGCAACTTGTGTCTGTTATTCCAATTAAGCAAATTCCGAAACATATTAAATATCTGTAAGAAAATTGAAAGCGTACTTCTACTTATAGCGGAACAAGACACGCGGCACGCGGCACAAGGCACGAGGCACGAGCCACGAGCCACAATTTAGAAAGCACGATGGCGAGAGGCAAAAATATTACACATACGCCATGTGCGACACTGGGAAAATAACAAAATCATTGTGGAATTTAATTAAAGGCACCCCGCACAGTTTATAAACCAAATAGGAAAAAGGGATGTGGGCATGACAGAAACAAGCCCGTTAACACATTTTTCAAGTTTAATTCAACGTAATAACAAATTTGTGAGCTGCTGCTGCTGCTGCTGCTGCACCACAATACTTGAGCCAGATAGAGACAGGCAGACAAACAGACAGACAAGCATACAGAGAGACGAACGGACAGACAGATAGAGACAGAAGCTGGCACTCAGGCAGCTTTATATATAAATTACAAAAGGACATGAACAGCATACAGCAGCTGCCTCAAAATGGGACCGGATGCAGCTGTGTGTGTGTGTGTGTGTGTGTGTGTTTGTGTTTGTGTTTGTGGCTAGCTACTGTTAAGGAAAACCTAGTCTGGAACATATATATATATATATATATATATATATATATATATATATATATATATATACATACATATGGAATACACGCCTAAGGCCTTGGTTTTATCTCAAGTAGCAGTTGAGCAACCCTAACCAGACCCATAATTAAGATGAATGTAAAAACTACTAAAGGACATGCCAAAAGTCACTTTCACTTGGCAAACAATAGACCATATGCCATATGCCATGTGCTAGGTGTTACATTTTAGGTGCTAGGTGTTGGTGCCAGGTGCCAGGTGCCAGATGCCAATTGCCTTTACCTCTCTCATGTTGTTTTAAGGCAACATAATTTCACTTTAGTCCTGCCTCTTTTAGCCGCTGTGTATGCACACACTGAATTTTTGTGTGTCTTTCTGATAATGTCACGTGTCAAAAGACATGAACAAAAACAATACAAAATAAAGGTTAAAGCGTATGATAAAAGACTATTAAATACCCTACAAGAACCTTCTAAAATACTTAAAGAGTTATTAATGCATAAAGTTGGCTTAAACGTTTCAATTATTTATGTGTAAGTTAATTGCGCTTATTATTTTTAAAAGATATTAACGTACATTGTAGGCTTCTTATTTACAGCTTTGACGCTTTTGTCAGAAGTATAGGGTATATATATATATATATATATACATATATCTATATATATATATGTTTAACTAATGTCAATGTCTCGTCCATGTGTGTAAGTGGTGCTCGTTGAATGCTTGCATGACCTTTTCACATTAATCTCAAGATGATGGCATTTTAATGCAGCCATGTGGGCGTGTTATGCTCGTTATAAGCCAAGTAGTTATTATGGTTATTTATTATGTTGGCACTACACAGCTGTCAAGGCCATCTATATATGTACATAGATATATATATATATGTATGTATATACAAGCACAATATCTGTTTAGCCAAGATGATAAACAATTGGCTAACATTCAATTAGATCAAAGATTAGTCACAACATTAAACTTAATTCATGCATTAAAAGATCAACTTGTTCAACATATTAAGTGCTCTTATTATGTGAAAATACTTCTAGCTTAATACAATTAATAATAATTGACTTTAAATAGCCAATTTATTTGTATATTGTATGGTACCATTGGTATGGAACAATTAAAGTTTACTTTAAGTTATATTAAGCCATACCAGAATTGTGCTTCAACAATTTTGAGTTGTTTGAATAACTTGAAGTTTGGCAAGATTCTATAGTGCCACAAATTTTGTTGAAGTATTCCCAAATTCATTTTACTTATATATATATATAATTGAATCGTTTGTTTAAGCATCATCAGTCTGAAGTGTCATCTAACAGCTATCTATGATATAGAATTGCAAATACATAAACAACATATCAATATACAAACAATACAATGCACATTACAAACAAATTGTTGCCTACTTATCGGCGCAATGGGTACTCTATGGGTATGGCAATCAAATACAATTTGAAATCCATTTCATGGTATTTCTGTATGCAGCTGCACTCAAATGAAACACATAAAATGCAATTTATTTCACTGCACAAAAACTCATTTGTATGTTTTTGTTGCTTATGCATATAACATTCATATGTATATATTCACATACAGATATATAAATTTTGTTGAAAGAGTAAGAATTTTGCTTGTGGAGATTTATTGCTTTATTACGCTGAGAGGCACATGAGTTGAGTTTGATGTTGGCGACAAAAACCCAAAAAAAAAAAAAAAAAAAATTGTATGTGTGGCACATATTAAGCACATGGCAAACGACAACTGAAACCATTCAAACTGTATTACAAATGGTTTGAGAAAAAATACACAGAGATAGAGAAAGAGAAAGCATGAGTGAATAAAAGAAAGAGAGAGAGATAGATGAAATGGTAAAATGAATGCTGCATTTCCGCCTTTTGGGTTTTTGTTGGCCTTTGTCTTTTGCTGCGTTGGCGCCTTCTGCGTTGCCACATGGCTCCAAGGAGCAACCATCAACAGCAATGCACAGCAATGCTCTACGCCCTCATCCACTGTCAACGTTAACTTATAGACTTTGATTTTGAACGCTGTTAAGCCATGGCACTACTATTCCACTATACCACTATACTACTTTCTTCATTCCTCAATCCCCTCTCTTTCTCTCTTCACCCTCTATTCGGCTTTTGGCATGCCTGGCAAAGCCCATTAAAGTGGCAACTTTTCAGAGATTTATTTGACTGCTAACATTGAGTCGTTTACTTATTGCCTTTGTGTGTGGCGGATTCTCTTTGTTTGTGTATGTGTGTGTGTGTGCGTTAAAAGAGCTTTAATTGATTCGAATTGAATTTTTATATTGGTTATCGATCATAGTGTGCTTATATATATATATTTTATATATGATAAATCTGAGTAGCCTGTGCTATAATGTTTCTTTATACTTTCATGCTAAACGAAAATCAGTCGAAGCTATTATTTCGGCGAGTCAATAACTGTTCTCAGATATTTCACTAGTAAGTCCATTTTTAAATAACTTTAAAGTTAAATTATTTTTACAGGAAAAAAAAAATTAATAAAAAAAAATTTACGTAAATTTTAACAGTAAGAAAACCGAGAAATTATAATTGTCTAAAAATGTCGGACGAACCAAATGAAAATAACCTAATGCCGCTTCTTGGAGCGAAAGATGAGGAAGAATATCGTGAGGTTGGAGAAGAAGAAGATATTAGTGAAGAAGAGAGAGAGAAGAAGGAGAGAGAGAGGGAATTGCAAGAACTTAAGGATCTGGAAGAAGAGGAAGCCTACTGGGATGCAGTCGAAAATAATAGAGAAGAATTGGTACGCTGTGCAAGTGTTCCAGACATTACTGATTTTGAGTTAATATTTCGAACTGCAAGCAATATGCCACAATGTTTGGCTAAACTAAAAGTTATTCATGAGAGAATCAATAATATTGTAGACCGAGTTGCCGTTATATCCGATAGTATTATACGAGTGCGCAAGGAACTTAAGAACTATAGTAGGGTAAAGGCGGAAATACATTTCTTGAAATCCATAGACTTTAAGAAACTTGATGCAATTGGTTCAAATCCAACTGACCCAGAGGCTAAACCGGAACTTAATTTGGCTGTAGAGCGTGTTGGTGATTCAGTGGACTGTCAGACCATTGAGGATGATAAACCCACTGATTAAAATATTTCAAAAGGGTTATATTAGTTAGTTCAGTTTTGGCGTTTCGCGTTTGGCGTTTGATAAAATTCACTTAAATTCATTTAAATTTCATTTGATTTGGCATAAAAATAATTTTAATGTTATAAATTACGTTGATGTATGTATATATATATATATATATATATATATATATATATAAAAAAGCATGAAATATATATATATGTATTCATCCTTTAGAATTTGCGTCGTGAATAGCTACCATAGGTTTTCCATTTAAAATCAAATTTAAGATACCAAAAAGAATATTTACGAAATTAACTGTTCATCATTTAAAAAAAAAACGCAGGAAAATTTTATAAATTAAAATTATATCCAAAGATTTAATTTAGTATAAATTCAAGACAAATAAACTAATATTATTGTGTTGAAAGTATGCGTGTGTATACATTTTTATATTTTTTTTTTTGAGTTCCCCCAAACAGTTACAAATAACTTTCATTAAGAAGCCAACCAAGAATACTGCCTGCAGCAATTTACAACAATTGCAGTTTGTCATTTTGGGCATTTTGATAGAAAAGTTTTTGCCAAGCAACCAAGAAATAAAGTCAAAATTTTGCTACAACTTTGCTGCATATTGGCTACAGCTTTGGCCAGAAATATTGCCAACAGGCAAGCAAATATGTTAAAAGCAATCTAGTTGCAAGTCATATAAATCCAGCTGCAGTCTGTCTCCCGACTATATATATATATTTAAATATATATATATATAGAATATGATTTGACAAGCAACAATAAAATATAATTTTATAAGCTCTGTTGAGGCAAGGCGAATTATGAAATATGCAATTTTTTGTATATTTATTTTTTTTATTTTTTTTTATCTGTAACTTTCTGCATGACAAAATGTCAAAAGTATTTTGTTAACCAGAAAATCTTCAAAGCTCAAAAATTGCTGTTGCCATTGTTGCTGCCACAGACTTTCTGCACCAACTGCAACAGCAGCAACTATTATGTCAGTTTGTCAAATGCTGACACTCATTCGTTGCATATAACGCGCTATTCAGTATGACTTTATGGTTTATGTCCAGACAGTTGACTTAACTTTGGCAAGAAACCTAAAAGGTGTCACTAAAAATGATATTCAATCAAGACTGTGGAAGAACTGTGGGAGTGCCACTTTATTTTCTAAATTCTTTCCAAAAAAAAATTTAATTTTATTTCCTTTTTATTAAAAAAACTTTGACTAAGATCTCTCTAAGTTATAAAGATAATTGTTCCCAATACCAATAGATAAGTTTATTTAATATCCTGCTTTTCAGATTACCTTAAATTAAATCCTAAAATACTTTAAAATTAAGTGCTTTATAATATATTTTTATTTATTTATTTATTATTAACTTATAATATATATTAATATAAATTTATCATTGATAAATTTTTACCTTTTCGATTTCAAGATAATATTAATTTTTATTAAAAAAAGCTAAAGGGGAGCTAATGGAAATGTGCTAAATCCAAAAGCATGTAACAGATAGAGATTATCATTTGAGACCCCATAAAATATATATATGCTTAATCAGGACGACTATTTGAGTCGATCTAGCCATGTCCATTTGTCCGTCCGTATGAACGCCTGTTTCTCAGAGACTATAAGAGCTAGAGCAACCAAATCTAGATTCGTTATTTTCATACGCAGCATTAAGTATCACGCTGCAGAGCGCGGGAGTGGGGGGTAAGGTGGCTAAATGGCGGGCCTTACGGCTTAAAGTGCGTGTAGATGTGTTTATATGTATGGGTACACTCGACTACAGATTTATTACATGTTTATTTTGACTTCTTAATTTATTATTTTATATAAATTTTTTAATAATTTATTATTATATAAAGCTTTTATTAGATTTATAATTATATTATAGCATTGAATTTTTTAATATTTTAAATTTTATTATATTTTATTTTCCTATTTCTAAACATATATTATTAATTTATTTCAATAATTAAATATTTTGTTATTATATTATGACTTTATTTTTGTATTTCCAATTATTTAATTTTTTAAGTATTAATATTGTATTTTAGTATTTAATTTTATTAATTTTATAATAAAATGTATTTATTATTTAATTTTCATTATGTAATAAATTTGTATTTAATTTTTAATTGGAATATTTTATTGTCATATTATTTTGTATAATTTATTTTTTTTATTAAATAAATTTGTATATTATTAAATTTACTTATTATATGTTTATTTGAGTTTTATTATAATATTTGATTAATTTATTAAAATATATAATTAATTATTTTGCAATTTTTATTATTTATATATAATTTATTTTATCATTTGATATTACAATTTTGTTTTATATTCTTACTTTATTACTTTTTATATTTTTGTTTTATACTTATATGTTTATTATCTTCTTATAATTATTCTTATTATTGTTATTAAAATTATTGTTATTATTGTTCTATCAACTTGTTTATATTTAAAGTCAAAATAAAATGTACCTGTTCAGTAATTCATAAAAATGTGATGATTTTCTGAAATTTAAATTTTCCAAGGGAAATTAAAAATAATTTTATATTTAAGTTAGTTCAATGCATTAAACGGAATATAATCAAAGGTAGGCTGAATATGCAAAGGTTTAATTGCTTGTAAATAGAAATATTTTCAATGCATTCAATAGATTTAAATAGGTCTGAATAGATTTGAATAGGTCTGAATCGGAAATTGTAACGAGATTTATATCAAAGTTTGAATTTTATGAAATGATACAAAACAAGGGCTTTCTGCTTGCCAGAAAAAGGTATACCATCGACAGCACATCAAACACAATTCTAAGTTCAAAGTAACTGTCAGAAACAGCAACGAAACTAATAACATTTTTGATAATCACACGAAGAGTACAAGGTGTGCAAAGGGGGTTACAGGATGAGCGAGTGTCAAGAGCAGCACCAAAAGCAAAAGTAAAGCCAAAATGGGAGCTAAAGTTAGAACCACAGAAATGCGCATTCATAGAAAATCAATTGAATTGAAAACGCAAAATGAAAACGAAATGTGAAAAACGAAAACGAAATCGAAATCGAAATTGAAACTAAGGCAAACGATGATAAACGGAAATTCACTGATGAGTTTCAGAGTAAACACTGTGAAAGCACCTTCCTAAAGCTGCTCTGTCATTGAACAAGTCCAGCACATTTAGTATGACTAAATCGCATAATAGATGGTACATAGACAACTTCTCAACGTGTGTGCTTCAACTTTTCTCATACTTCTTCTATACTTGTTCACTGTTTCTCATTCTATTTTCTACTTTTCCTAGTTATGGTAATCAGCCGCAAAAGTCTTTTGTTGGGAAATTCCTGTATTCGAAGCGTAGTCAACAAAATTAGCATTTCAATCAAATCAATTTTATGTGTCTGGCTTGTTTTACGCCTCAACAGAAACATTATCATCATCATCATTATTTTTATTATCAACGTCCTTGCGTCCTCTAAATGTTTAGATGAAAATGTATCTTTCGCTTTTTGTACGTATTTGACGAGCTCCTCCAAAAAGAGAGAAAAAAAAAACAAAAATAAAACTTTTTTTTTGTGTCGAAATTGATTGATTAAATATTTATTCATACGGAAGTGCTTAGCGTGTCCTAAGGGCCACAACATACTTATTTCTATCTGAACACACAAACACATAGACACACACACACACACACACACACACATTGATGAGTCATTAATTTGGTTATAAAAGCGAAACGTTTACAAATGAGTCAAACAGTTTACCAAATCAGAAGAACCAATTATGTGGCTAAAAAAAAAACTGTTGCAAGTTGCGATTAAAAAACAAAAATATTTATTAATATTTAGAAGTAAATTGAAAATATAATACTTAAATATTATATTTAAATTATATATTAAGTTAAGAATAAAACTTGAAGATAGAACTTGTTGGGGGAAAAAATTTATGAGTTGAATTGGCAAATTGATTGAATATTTATTTTTGCCCGCATATGGTAAGGATTTGTCTTTATATCCTTTTTGTATTTAATAAACTACTTCTACAGATGCTGCTACTATTGCTACTGCTACTGCTGTTGCTGTTGCTGATGATCATGATGATGATGTTCCTGCAGCATCATTAACATTGTTAGCATATAGACAAATTGGTGCCCAAACCATACAAAATGAGCACTTAAAGCAACCAACAGACCCGCAGGAAATCTTAATTAAACAACTTGTATGGCAAATCCTTTATAAATGGCTAACAAAAGGGGTCTTGGCCATGTCCATATAACGGGGCACTGCACAAACAAAGCCAGATTTCTCTATTGGTCTTGAACAAATGCCAATGTCTTGTTGCCAGCTAAAGCTGTGGCATATAACTACTACTACTACTAAGCACTAAGCAACCGACCACATACACACACACACACACTCACACACACACAAGCACACATGGATATATATATCCATATAGACATCAAACGTGCAAAACAATTTGGCGGCTTTTGCACATTTTCGAACTTGATTTTGGCTTATGAAAGAGTCGACTCGACCATCTTCCTAAAGCATTGAAATGGCCATATTGTTGTTGCTTTGGGTAGCTAAACGGGTTTTGAAGCATAAACTGAAGCAGCCTCCATTCGATGGCCCTTAGCAAATTAGAAGTGTGGCAGCTTAAAGTCCTTGCCACTACATTCAAGTGGCAAGCTGTCGAGCTGCCACCCCGTATACCTATTGGGTTATACAGCTAAAATACTGTTGGCCCTGTCGTTTGCTTAAAAGCCACATTTACTACTACAACTACTACTACTACTACTACTACAACTACTTACAGCAAGGCCATTAAAGTGCTAATAAATATATATATTTTATCCACCATATATATTAACTGTTAATTACAATAACTGTGCTCTGTTTTATGTGTTAATAACCAAAACTTAGAGGACATCACAAATTGCCAATTAAAAATACAAGACTTGACAATTTTGATTACCAATATTATAAAATTCTAAACAAATTATCTTTGAATCCTTAATTCAATGTAAACGCCATAGAACTTAACAAATTGAATGTTTGAAAGATGTCAAAAATATTTAGAAATAATATAAAATTCTAAACAAATTATCTTTGAATCCTTAATTCAATGTAAACGCCATAGAACTTAACAAATTGAATGCTTGAAAGATGTGAAAAATATTTAGAATTAATATAAAATTCTAAACAAATTATCTTTGCATCCTTAATTCAATGTAAACGCCATAGAACTTAACAAATTGAATGCTTCAAAGATGTGAAAAATATATAGAAATAACACTAACCTCAATTTAAGCTGCACTCTAAAGTGTTGGTAATTCTTGCTAGTATTAATTGCTCAATTAAGAAACTGTCTGAAACCAGTTAAAAAATAGTTAAAAATTTTTTGCGTATTTTTTTATTTTTGTTTTGATTTTTTTTGCAGTTTGTGTGGAATTTCTAAATGGAATTGGTCAGTTGTAATGCTTCGTATAAATGCATATTTATAAGTTATATAACGAAGTGACTTTTGTGAACTATTACACATTATGCCACTCAGTCACTCGTTGTACACCTTTTGAAGTTAAAAGACCTTAGGGGCTACTCAATGCCAGCTCAGTCCTTGGGTTATATATACATATATATATAAGGGAAACTAAAAACAAAGTTTTTCTTCTACTTGCTGTTGCTTGTGGACAACCCTCGACTGCGTTTATTCCATGGATATTACTTAAAATATGCAAAGTTCTACTCTTACATACATTATGTCCTTGCAGCTGGGCAGTTGCGTTATCCTGTTGGGGGTTAAAAATAAAAAAAAATATATATATAAAAAGGAAAGTTTGAAAAAAGTAAAACTGCGCCTCCAAACAAAGTGCGGCATGCCCCTTTATGCCTTGGTTAGGTTTCTTTAAGATGAAAAATGTTTACAAGACGCGCGCACACATATACATGCACACAATTTTTTTATTTTTTTGCCTTTTAATAAGGGGACAGGCGAAAAAAATAAAATAAAAACAAAATGAAAATGAACTAAGTTAGGGATGTCATACAAAAGTTTTGTACGCTTCTTGGCCACTTTTGCATTACACTATCTCAAATTTGCGCTGGAAATTTGTATGTTTTTTCTTCATATTTCTTGTCAAGCTCTTGATATTTGTCTTCTTGCTATTGTTGCTGTTGTGTTGTGTATGTAGTTGTTGTTCTTGTTGTTGTTGTTGTTGTTGTTGTTACTCTTGTTGTTCTTCATGTTATACTGTGTGTTGTTGCCGTTAAAACATGTAGCACAGTTGTTGCCATATTGCTGTTGATGGTGTTATATATTATTGTTGTTGTTTGTGTTGCTGTTTTTGCTGTTGCTGTTGCTGTTGCTGTTGCTGTTGTTATAACTGATGTTACTGATTTGTGCTCCTAGCTGCTGTTTATCATTATCATCATTGCACGGTACATGTAAAACTTGAGCTAAGAGACACAGACTGAGACACAGACAGAGAAAGAGACAAAGACAGAGACAGAGACAGAGACTGTATATCTCGCTATTTCGCAACATTTTGGCCATCATGTTGTCACTCATAACAGCATTACAGGGTAGAAAACTTTGGCTCATTTACTTGTCAGGCCAAATGAGTTTTTGGTAACTTGGCCAAAGTTGACGTACGTTTAAAGGTGACAGTCATTTTTAATATTAAAATTACAAAAATAATATAAAAAAAAACACAATTATATATAAAATTTAATATTTTTTTTTTTTTTCCCAGCATCTTAGTATAGTACATTGTTTAACTTGGCTTCAACAGGTTATATTTCGCTAGTGATGTTCTCTTACTTTATAAGTGATGTGTATAATGATTACTGGAAACACTATAAAAACACCAAAAAGAAAAAATAAAATAAGAAGAATAACGCACAAAAACAGTCAATTTTGAAAAATTCCTTCGAGCAGCTCACTGATTTCATTTTCATTGTTTTGATTTTAATATATATTTTTTTTTTTTTTTGCTTTTCGTTTGGATTTTTTAGTAGGTTTGTTTTTTCTGTTTTTGGATTGGTTTTACTTATTCCCTCAATTCTATATTAGCTAAATATCAAAAACGTTCCTTCCTTTCCCAATGTTTGCATATGAACGTCCTTGACGACTGTGCATTCCTCAGCATACGATGCTGTACTGGCTCCTGCCGTAAACTACTATCGGTAACACGCTGCGCATGCGCTACAGTTGCTTCCAATTCACGGCGCAACCTTATGCATTTACTTTTAAGATCTACAAATACAGCGTTTAATTCCTGTGATGTGCGACCTTCTATTTTGCTGCTTGATGCACTTGCCAAGCTTAATGTTGATGGTGAAAGCTTTGATGATCGTACCAATGATGATAATGATGCTGCATGATCCCGATTTATCGCACTATTTATAGTTAATTGCCTTACGTTTGTTCTATAACGATCCGGTTCATTATATTTTTTATCCATACGTTGCACAACATTGACACAGCTTAGCAGATCATTTTGTATTAACTTGCAGAGTTCCAGAGCGCGATCGAGTTCTCGATTTTCGGATTGGATCATTATAATTGAATGTTCTGTGTGTGTTCTGTTTGAAAAAACGTGTTTCACACGAAACAATTTCGAATGCCGGTACTTTTTTTTTTTAAAAAAAATTCAAGGCGAACTGTATAAGCTTGAACAGTATATACATATGAATATAGACTCCAAATAATATGATTAACATTTCTTCTTGTCAATCAATTCAATACATATATCTATACATATACACAAATATACATAGATAATATCACTGATACTGTCGAGATGGCTCGACTAACAGATTTCCTATCAAGAAATAAGATATACAAATTTCATTTTAATGATCACACATATAAAACATTATATTATAATTTAAAAACACAAAAAAAAAAACCAAAAAAGCTGTAGTCGGGTGTACCCGACGACGAGAACCACTTTGCTTGCATACAGTCACAAACATACAAGTATACACACATGTGTACGGTTCTATACACACTTTGAGCTGCGCTCCACAACACGATAATTAATGTTGAATAACTTCCGTGTTTTTTGTTCGATCTTAACGAAATTCACAACGTAAATCAAGAATAGTCATATTATTTTGTATGCCAAAAAGAAAATCGATCAGTTGAAAATTTTGCTTAATAATCATATTTTTCGTACTGCGCGGGTCAGGTGAGGAAATTCAATTTTTGAATAAAATAATCTCGTATAATGTAATAACGAATTTGGATTCCAAATTTGGTTGCTCTAGATCTGTGAGAAACAGGCGTTCATACAGACGAACAGACAGCAGACGGACAGGGCTAGATCGATTCGTCTTGTCGTCCTGTTCAAGAATACATATACCTTATGGGATTTCATCTGATTATTTCTATCTGTTACACACTTTTCAATTTCGCACGAAACCATTAGCTCCCCCATTCCTTTATTTTAAAGGGAAAGGGGCTAAAAATAGAAAGCAGAAAATTAGAATTAAAAGAACTTACAAACACATGTATAATACGGCATTATTCATACACTTATTTCATTTATATCTGTATTCTTTTTTCTAGAGAAGACTTATCCAAAATTCTGATTTTCTTGAACTCTATTTTTTATTTATTTTTTTTTTTAATTTTTTTTTTTTTTTTTTTGTGCACTCACTGAAATGCTTTCCTTAAATGTTGTTGTACAAACTAGAATATTCAAATATATTCATATATACATATAAATATATATAAATATATTTATATAAAATTATATTAAAAATTTTGTTTGAACGGCTTACTTAAAAAATTTTGGACTAAATATCTGGCACCAAATATATATATTGTCAATTTTGAAAAGTTTACACAAATCTAACTTGATCCAAAAAAATCTAAAAAGAAGAGAAAACTTTTTTTTTAAATACTTTACTACCTTTTCTAGCTTTTTTTTAAACCTGTTGAAAACCCTTTACTTTATATCTAGCATTATATACTATTCTCATAATAAGATTAAGTTTATATAAATGCTTTAAATACCTAAAAAAATGTCGATAGGTCAAAAGGGAGTGATGGTGGAATAGAATAGCTAGCATCAATGCCAAATCGAAGATTTGGTATATAACTTTTATCTGTAACATATGGAGCACAGCTCAAGTATTTTTAAACCAAATAAAAACACCTTTAAGTTGTTCATAAATCTTGTAATATAAATATATATATAGATTTTAGCTTCAAGTGGCAACTTGCCAATTGTTATTTGTTGTTTATTCTATAGACTGAAGAATAAAAGGTAAAGCTTTAATTGCCTCTGCTAATAATGTATTAAAATGCGAAAAATTATTAACAGAAGCATAAATTGTTGATTAAGCAAGATATATTTATGTATAGCCGCTATTATTATAATTATAATAAAAATATATAAATAATATTGCTATCAAAATATGAGCTGTATTATTGACTTTCTACTATTTGTACTGCAATTAGCTTGTATTGAAAGCATACCCAATTCAGACTATTCAAAGAAATTAAATTGCATTTTTTTTTATTGCCGTAACATTCAAAGGACAAAGTTCAAGCCGAATGTACATAGTTACGTTAAGAGTTGTATAAGAAGGATGCTCACAGCAAAGAATGCATCTGAGACAAGAACTACAAACAATAATAATAGTATAATATTGATATATATATATAAATACACGTAATATAATTTATAAAAATCAGTTTATTGCGTGTAACTTTAAAGTTAAATTTAGCATTAAATTTATATATTTTAAATAGCAATTATTCATAGCAACTGTTGAAAGATATTTCAGTATAAATATTAGCCTTAAAACCTTATTACAAACTTTTGCTGATTTTTATATATCTCTCTCTCTCTCTCTCTGTCTCTCTCCATCTCTTTCTCTCTATCTCTACTCTCCATTTTTGGCTGATACCAAAAAAAAAAAAATATCTGCCAACATGCAATTTTGAATGCCGAGAGCAACGCTTAGTCGTTAGTATCTGCAGGTTGGCATTGCCCTCAGGCACTTGAAACAGATACTAGCTACTATCCGACTAGGTAACTGACTCTGCGACTACATCTGTCGGTCCCGAGGGCGGGTAACCTCAAATAGAAAACAATTTCAGGTACGCAAACAGGGCACCAACACACATATACACAGACATACACATACAAAAAGGAAACACAAAAATTAAATTGCAAGCGAAATGTAAAAAAGTGAAAAGTGAAAAGCGTCAAAAATGAAGCCAACGCGCACAAAAAAGATAGAGACAGAGACAGAGATTGAAAGAGAGAGAGTAAGAGGGAAAGAATAAGAGAGAGCATAACGAAAAAAAGTAATAATAATGGAAAAGTTTTTACGCTGCGTTTGACAAATATCAGATGGTAAATGTAGAAGCACAATAATTTTCAGCTTTAAGCTGTTTGTACAGCCATCGACAGGCGCTGTGATTACTTTAATTAAGCAACGTTGCGTATGCGTAATATATATATATATATATATACAAATACAGGTGTATGTGTGTGTGTGTATAGGTATATGTAAGCCATGTGTATACGTGTCGCGAAAATCAATGCCATACTATACGAAAACAGAATTTGAAACTTAGTGTAACTGTAAAGTGTTTGACTTAAGGCACGTTTCATAGTTACAAACGCGTAAAGTGACGTAACGTAACATAACGTAACGTAACGGTTGCTGTTGACACCAATATATGCCATGAAGCAACTGAAGCAGTTAGTTGCATAGTTAAGCATACTTGGTCCTAGCACCATAAAGCTTGTTTGACTTCTTAAGTAGTTGCATACTTAATCCAATCCATGGCTCTTTGCCTTTTGGCAATGTCAAATTCATTGAACCATCACTTGGCTCTAATGAGTAAAGTTCGTTGAAGAGTACTCAATGAATATTGAAAGTAAATACGAATATCTACAAACTTATGGACTATATAATAATATTTCAATCAAAAACGTTTTTGCCCCGTTGCTTAACAAATTTCTTCATTTTTCTTTTCTCTATATAAATTTTATTCAATAAACATACCTTAAAATGTGGACAAAAAAAATAATACAAGAAAATTAATAAAAAAAGTTTCAGTCAAGTGAAAAAAAGGTTGTTGTTTTCTTTATAAATCGAGCGTGAAAAATTAAAATGAAAACCGTTTTTCAAACATTTTTTTTTATTGCCTTTAAGCAATGTTTCAGCTATTTATGCTGTCAATGCTAAAGTTACTTGGCCAACAAAGTTTTACTGAAGTGTGCTAGAATCTTACATTAAAAGTTCTTGATTATAAAAATAATAGCTTGCATTAATATCTCATTCCTTCTTATTTTCTAGGTAAGCTAACATTACTACAAAAAAAATAATTGATGTCAACTGGTAAGCCATTAAAAAATAGCTATATTTATTTTTTATTGACAGTAGCTTAAGAGAATATTTAAGTCGAAGAATAATTAAAAAGAAAAACTTTTCTAAAATAAAGTTTATTATTAAACAACTTTTAGCCAAAAATAACACAAATTAAATGTTGTGTATAGAACTTTAAAAGTCCAAGAATAATCAAAAGCTTCTTGAAAAGTTTCACAAAATCAACTTGAAACTGCCAAAAGCTTCATCAAACTACAATTCAATTGCAATTAGGGATAAAATCTACTTATTTATTCTTGCCCAGGAATGCTAACTGTTGGTTAAGGTTAGAGATAAGACAAAACTCGTTTTATAAGCTACAATTACTGCTAACTGGGACACAAAAGCCAACAATGTTGCTACTCAAATATTGACATAGTATAAGTTCCACTTTTAGTGCCAGAAAAACTTATCCAAGTAGCTACAGCAATTTGGCACATTTTGGGGACAATGCCAAAATGTCTCAATGCAAGTTAGAAATGTCTAAGAGAAGCAATAAAAAGCTATTATCTTTGCTGTTATCAAAAGTTATAAATATTAATTAAATTTTAGATGCTTTACATATATGTAAAAATAGATAACAATTAAAACCAAAATTGTAGCTAAAAGCTATTGATTCAATAGTCCATTCTCTAACAATTGATAAAGTCGACTTAAGCCGACTGTGCAAATTGAAGTAAAAAGGAAATTAATCCGATTAAGGCGAAAAACTGAAACTCAATAGTAAAACTGTCATCGTATAATCGGCTTTTCATGTGCATAAGTGCAACAAGAAAAAAGCATTTTCCCAGGACGATTATATGCAATCTAATATTAGTATAAGTTACAAAGACATTTTAGCAGATTTACTATGCAATTGTACATCCTTAAAGCATATTTAATCAAATACTATTTTGTATTACTAAAGCTCTTTAATTAATACCATTTAAGATGATTGTATCGAAAAGTAACTATACGCCGCATAAGCCTATATACATACCATAACATAACATATGCCGACAGTAAACGTAACGAATACAGTTTTTCCTTTTGTGAGTTTTGCACATATTTGCTCTTAATTTTCATCATACAACGGTAGAAGCAACAACAAAATCGAGTGAAATAACAATTTTTTTTTTCCTTATTTTGCAAACACAATTGAAAGCCAATTGATTGATTGGCCTAAATAATCTTGTTAACTAAGGTACCAATCGCTCACCTTTACCACTCCATACATTTTTAGGCTTTTCTTCTGGCTTTTCCTGAATTTTAAATTGATGTGCGTTTGAAATGTGATTTATGGCAATCAGCCAACCGAAGCGGTTACTCTATTCCTTTTGCTTTTCAAAATGTTACTAAATTTTTATTCAATTCAATCAGCAAACATTTCTTCAAAAATAATTAATGAGTTGCACTCCATAAAAAAAAGGTTATAAATCCAAACTTGCAAAAGACACTGAGATTTTGATTAAAACAAGCCTCTTCCTTTGTAAAAACATAAAATTATAATAATAATTACTCAATACAAAAAAAACCCATTTTATATATAATTAATAATATTAGAATGAATCAAAAATGGTAACTATTAAACATAATAATGACAATTATTTACATATTCTGTAAAGAATTAAAATAAGTAATAAAATATAGAATATACAAACATTTTGAAATAAAATAAAAACATGATAAGTTATAGGTGAAGTATAGGTTTATGTAATTAGATATTCTTTCCAAATATATTCAACATTTGTCGCTAAATTCGAGCCGTTTGATAATTCTAATTTAATAAACCTATACTTTACTATAAAACAGTTGAAGCAAATGGGCTATTCAAATAATATATATATATATATATATATTTTTTTTTGTATAAACTATATATATATTACATATTAAATTTTGAATATAATAAATATATCTTTTTATTTATAAATTTATAAATAAATAAAATAAATAAAATAATTTGCATCTATAAATAAATATATAAATTAAAATAAATAGAAATTTTAATTTATATATTTATTTATTTAGTTTTATCTTATTAATTGATTGAATTGTTTTAAACTATTTATTACATATTTATTTTTTAATAATACAAATTATTAATAATTCTAATTTATTTATTTTTTATAAAACTATTTTATAAAATTATTTAACGTATTTTGTAATATGTTAAATTAAAAAAAAAAATTATATATATTTTCTAAGGTTGTTAAATTTGAAAATTTATTTTTAGATTTTTCTTATTTCTTATTATTTCTATTTATACATACATTTATATATATATATATTTAATTAAAGTAATATATTAAAAGTATTTATTGAATAACTTTAATATAATTAAAAATTAAATTTATTTATTTATTTTTTTTACAGTTTATGTAAAATTCTATCTATTTAATTTTATATATATTTATCAATTTAAATTAATATTATTTTAGCTTTATTTATTATATTTTTTCCTTTCAAATTTATTAATTTTTAATATTTTTATTTAAATTAATTTATTACTTCTTTTTATAAATTTTACACATAAAAACTTTTTTTCTATTTTTAATAAGCTTATTGATTTATTGTGTGTTTTATCCTAAAGATCTTTACATTTATTATATTAAACTGTTATTGTTATTAAACTTAAACTGTTAAAGTTTAATTATTTCCAAAATTCTTATCTTTAAAATGCATTATTAAAGTTTTCGATTTTTTAAATGATTGAATTGATAAATGGTTTAAATCACGTGACAAATTCTTGAAGATGCCCAATTATAAATTTTGCACGTTCTTTGGTAACGATTTGATTTCATTAAAATAAAATTCGAAATGCTAAAATTTCTGTATATATATGTAAAGATATATGCATATATATTTACTTATCTACTTGTATATTTTGTGATTTTGGATTTAATTTATAATTAGTGCTTAGCATTGAATCAGTTTCTGCAAAAAGCAAATCAACCCACCCACCCACAGCATTAGATAATTGATGGCATTTTGTCAATATAATTATTTCTGTAAGCGGTTTATTTGGCTAATAAGCTAAATGTAGTCAGCCTAATGACAAATATATGTCACATTAATAAGCAGGAAATTATCATTATTCACGTAATCTTGTCATGGTCATTAGGCTGATTAAAGTTTATGGAACTTATAGAATTAAAGCTTTAATAGTATGTTCCCCTAATGCTTTCAGCTGTGTGTGGTTGTGTTTGTCTCTGTGTCTGTGTCTGTGTTTGCGTGTATCTTTATACGTATATGTGCGTTGCATTCATAATTGATGAAGCTATGAGCAAGATGTGTCCTTGCCTCAACGTCCTCAAAGCATAGCTGTCCTTTAACATAAGCATAAGCATTTAAGCTTAAATGTGGCAAATATGTATTATTTTCCAATTAAATTACGTTGACGTTAGCTAAAAAAATTAAAAAGACTTCATTTCAATATAATCGCTTTATCTATTTTCTCCCTCATTTCTAACTTTAATCTCATTTACATCCTTTTTTTTAATGCTTGCATAATATCGTTTTTTATTGTGCAAAAAATGTTAATTTCTCAAAGCACTTGATTCAGTTTATCACTTTTTCACTTTTACCGCTTACCTCTACCTATTCTACCACTGTCCATTATACTTCGTTTTTTGTCCACTGTCCGCTGTACACTATCCTTTTTAGTCCCTTTGCCATTTTGTAAAAAAGAAACAAAGCGGAGCTATTGGAAATGTGCAAAATCGAAAAGTATGTAACACATAGAAATAATCATCGGAGACCCCATAAAGTATATATATTCTGAATCAGGACGACAAGACGAGTTCATCTAGCCCTGTCCGTCTGTCTGTCTGTCCGTCTGTCTGTCTGTCTGTCTGTCCGTCTGTCCGTCTGTATGAACGCCTGTTTCTCAGAGACTATAAGAGCTAGAGCAACCAAACTTGAAATCTAGATTCGTTATGTTCGTAGGTTATACGAGTTTGTTTTTGATTTTTGAATTTCCTCCCCTGACCCCCGCAATTCGAAAAAAACGATTATTAAGCACAATTTTCAACCGATCAAATTTATTTTTGATACACATCATTATTAGACCATTCTTGATCGATGTTCTGAATCTGGATAAGATTGATCAAAAATCTCGGAGGTTATACATCATCAAATGTGGCGTTATGGGCCCCGGGGGGGTATAGTAGTGCGCTCAAAATAAGAGCTAGAGCAACGAAATTTGGAACGTAGATTTGTTATGTTTGTGCGCTATACGAGTTAGCTTTAGATTTTCGAATTTCCTCCCTTGACCTCCGCAATTTGAAAAAATCGATTATAAGACACAATTTTCAACCGATCAAATTTCTTTTTCGCACACATATTGAGTAGACCATTCTTCATCTACGTGTGTGTATGTATGAGTATGTGTGTGTATGGCTGTATATGTAGGCAAAGGGGCTCTCGTAGTCGGGTACACTCGACTACAGACTTCTTACTTGTTTTCCCTGATCTAGGGATTTATCTACCCTAATTGGATTAATTAGCTTACTGCGGTTGCGACTTGAGGTCAGGTCAATAATGAAAATGATGTGGGAAAGGGAAATTCATTTAATCTGCGAATATTTCTGAACTTTTATGTGAGCTTTTACCTAATATTAATGCCTATTAGTTGCATTGACAGACACCCCATACCCCTATATATGATTTAATTTTTATTAAAGTTACCCTATTCGACTCAATCCAATGAATTGTATGAGTTTGCATAGCAACCAAACGGTTGTTAAGGTAAATGGTTTAGATATACGTAATTTATACATCAAACTCGTTAATATACTAGTTTAACATTGCACTAATTAATTAAAATTGTGCACATAGAATGAGTATACTTATATTGGCAAAGGAAATTTAAAACCGATTAGAATTATAAGCTCCTTTTTTTTTACATATACTATAATAGATACAATATGATAAACAGCGCTTATATATAATATAATATTGAAATTTCATTTATGTTTGCATCAAAATATTTATAAAACTCCCTTTTGAACTTATTTATAATATTTCTTTAGAAGTCATGTCAGTATATCGTGACTTCTTAAGTCCAATAAATTGGTATTTTCTTATGCATTATATGCAAAATAGTTAAACGCTGGCATGGTGACTTCTGGCCAAGTTATTCGCATACAAAACTATCAATGCATAAATATAACGTTTACGTACTGAATGCTTACCAAAGACTAAGCCGAAAACAAGAACTAAAACTAAAACTGAAACTGAAACTAAAACTACAAAAAAGAACTCTAATCCGAGTCGTAAAACGCGCAACGCACACACAAAACTCAAATCCGCTTCTAAACAATTTGTCGTCAACTTTGCCACAAAAACGCACACACACAACAACAACAACTTGTCTATATATATATAAATATATATATATATATAAATATTCATATAGAGCTACGCAATGTTTGGTACACAATTGCGTGTTATGACATAAAAAGCGACACCTGTTGCCTACAGCTAACAACTTGCACTCAACACATTCTACTCAACTTTTTTACACTCATATTACACAGCCTAATACGCTCTTTGGCGTATTTGTTTTGCTAAGCTTATTCCAACTAACTAAACTACTTCACACAGTTTATGTAAAATAAAAATTTAAATTTGTTTTTTGACTTTATTCAAAATTAACTTAATATAAAATAAGTCCACTAATAACATTTATTCATAAGCAATTCTTAATTTTGATAAATTTGTATGATTATATCGAAATATTTTTTTACTTAACACTCCGACAATAGTTAAATACTTATTAGCTTTGATATGCACTGTAAATATGCTAAATTTGAAAGGTATTTTAATTAGCTGCAGCTCATTAAAATTATTTTCAAGTGAAATGTTAATAACTTTTTAACTGACTTTTCATGATCATGGATAAACATTTATTCAAATTTATAAAATTTTCTTTGCAAAAGCTGCTGTAAGATGATGCAATTCTCCTAGTCTATTAGTTATATTAGCTACGGTAAAATGATGCAATTATTTGTAATTAAGTTTCACCAAATTCATAAATTTGACTGTCTTATGTTGTAAGCAACAGTAAATTGCAGCAGGGTGAAATAATTTTAGAGTTGAAAGTAGGCAAGTGAATAGAAATAAATATATTTATAAATAAATATATTAAATGTATATTCATTAATTAAATATGAATAAATTAAATTATGCTAATTGCAGCTCACTTTTAGGTTAAAGCATTTCACATGCAAAGAAAACAAAAGCTTTTAATGAATGCACTCAATTTAAACTCAAGCGACACCTGTTGCATTCACATTGCAACATTTCACTCAAGCTGCTCGTACATTTAGATTTTGATACCGCTCTTTATTATTTTTGTTTTGCTCTACTCTTCTGCCGGCAAACAGTACAATAATACTCAAAACATAATTTGGCGCCATTGCGCACTTTGAGTGTATTTATATTTCACTCCATTGCCACTGTGCTTTGGCTTTCCACTCAAATTGTCGCAGATTGCGCTTCCAGCTGTGAGTTTGGCTGCTGCGTTGCTTCAGTTTACAATTTAGTTGCCGCTTGTTAGTCGCCACGTGCGGTTCGGTTTTGGGCTTTCTCATTGGGCCTTAGTTGCTTTCATTAATTCGACACACTCTCTCTCTACAGTGTAGTCAAATAGTACGCAACTTTACGTATCTGTTGTGCGTGTATTGGAGCCAACTATTGTTGTGTGAGTGTTATTCGCGTGCTTTAATAAACAGATACTCGTTCATACTAGACAAGCAAAATGAAAGGTGTAGGCAAGTGGACAGACAGACGGACAGATAGACAGACACCAGACAAACGGACGAATAGACGAATATTCATTTCAATTGCGTCCGCATTGACGCTGGCGTTGGCGTTGACGTTGGCGTTGGCGTTGACGTTTACATTTTGCCGTCATAGTCATCGTCACCATCAACATTACTACGGCCGCTCCGTTAACGTCTCCGATGCCGTCGGTATCGTTGCTGACTTTTCATTAGTTTATGCATCACGATCTATATGAATTTTGACTTTGACTCGCACATTCCTCAAGTTAAGCTCGTAGCTTTCTATCATTCTCGCAATTTATGCGATTGTCTGTTAGTCAATTGCGTCTGTTACTACGTTCGTCTCTCTTTCTGTTTATTTGACTGTCTGACTGTCTGTCTACTTGTTTGTTTGTGTGCAATGAATTTGCAACTGTAATCAAATTTCACGTTTCATTTACAGCTTGTTCTAATATTTGATTTGGTTTTTGCTTGCGTGTTACATTTATGTATATATATACATATATAAATATATATATATATATATATATATATATCTTTTTTTTTTTTTTTTTTGGTGGTGTTTACCGCCGCCGTTTTGTCTATGCCACAAAATTTGGTGTACAAATCACAGACACACACAAAACTTTGCCAGCAATTTTTCGAGCTTGTTTTAACTTGGCTCAAGCTCTGGTGAAATTTTTTTGTTTTGTTTATTTTGTTTATACACAAAAGATATTGAAAAGGAATACAAAACAAATAACGAAATGGAATGAAACAACATTGCAACTGCAAGGGAATATATACTTTATAAGCAAGGCAACCTGTCAAGTGTTATGAGGTGGTTTCACCAGAAACTTGGCTTCCATTACATTACATTCCCGTGCACAAATGGCCAAAATACAAGTAGAATTTTGGCTGCTTGCCGAACTGACAAAATGATGCATTAAACTAATTGCAAGCATGTTTGTTGTGCGTGTCTATATACCTCACTCTCTCTCTCTCTCTAAAGCCAGTTGGTAACTATTTAAAATGTAATTAAAACATTATAAGCAAATTATAAAACCGACAATTTGAAATCAACAACAAAAGAACTTAACAACTTTTCTGTAACTCACTTATAAAGGTATTTATCACGTATGATGCTGTTTGCCAAGTTGTTCTAAAAAGTTATATAAATAATTTCGACAATGAATTAATAAAATAAACAAAACTCATAATTAACTAATTAAAAGCTGTTAAAACAAATTTTAAATATTTTATTTGAAATTTAATTTATAGTTTAAAGTATTTATATACAAGCTAGTAAATCTCTTCTTACATTTCACTTCATTCTTAAATCAAAATATAATTTTAATTTAAAATATAAATAAAAAATAAACAAGTGATTAATTTGACTATAAATTTTTATGACAACTTATTTAGAAAGTGTTTTGTTTATTAATATTTTAAATAAATTAAAGTACTTCATATTGCACATAATACAAGTGAAAGTAAAGGCAAAAAGTTAAATAAGAGAAAACGAAATATTTTTATGGATTCCAATAAGAATTCATAAGCTTAAACCAATAACAATTAGCAGGCCGGAAGACAATTTATGTTAGGAGAAAAATAGAGAAAAAAAATATGTATACATATACAAAAAAAAAATTATATATATATATATATATATATATATATATATATAATAGGCCTGCTTGTAGAACTTAAAATCATATGAATATATATATTTATATAATGGATTCTATATATAGTATAGTTGCTGAGTTCATAGCATAGGCATATGTCTGAAATTAGGCCATTTCCGAATGATCTACAGATATTCCCAGCTAAATTTAGATGCACTCAATTGTTGCGTTGAGCGTACACGGTGCGTATGAGTTATTTTAAAATTTCTGATTGATAAAAATCGAGTTGAATAATGCCACAAAAATAAAAGAAAACGAACAACAAGTTTTTGCTTTAAGGGAGAGTAAAATTCTCTATCAAAATAAGATAAGATATATGCTCAAAAAATACTCAATGGTTTTATATCAAATCAGTTTTATATGTCATATATAAATATGTAACATATACGTTAAAATTAGCTATGATTATTGCAATTGGAAGACTGGAAACAAGAACAAAATGCATTGGCTTAAAGTATTACAAAATAAATGCTGCAAAAAATAAAAGAGAAATAAAATCAATTAAAAATTGAGAGCTTAAAAAGTAAAAAATTATTAATTAGTATACTATTTTAGTATACACGATATATAGAACTATATGTGCGAAGATATTAATTAAATATATATATATATATATATGTATATATGAGTATCAGTTTTATGGAAATAACATATGATATATATATTAATTGAATTATACAAAATGAATTTCATTTCAGTGCAAATTAAATCAAGCGTTTGTTGTTTTAAAGTTAACTTTAAAAGTTACAGAAGCATAAGATATATATATATATATATATATATATGATGTAAAGCTGTATAAAAAGAGCTTATAACCCTTTACACAACTACAGTAGTAACTCGTTTGCTGCAAATATCGATTCTTGCAAATTGCACGCTGCCTTCAGGCTTCATCCAGTTAATTGCAAATTGTTAAATAATAGCACTTAATTTAGTCTGACTAATTGTCATAGTTTATTGATATACTGATAAATTATCAGCTTTAAGTGGAAATTGTACAAATTTGTTTAAAAAAAGAATTTCATTATTTTAAACTCAAGACTTCCAGTTCGTCAGAGTTAAAGTGTTACAATTGTATCTCAATTTGAGAATTATATATATATAAATATATATATATATATATATATATTACTATAATATTTATTGATATAGTGTTAGCTTATTGGGTGCACTTAAGTGTTTTAATTGAAAGTTTACTCAAACAATGTCTTTCAATTTGAGCATAAATTTTCCATTTTCTTTGACTATGAATCAAATCCTGTAGCTATCAATTTGCAGACATATTTCATTTCACACTGAAGTTTCAGGTGTTTGTTGCTTTTAAATGGTTTTTGTTTTTCTTTATTTCTACAATTTTTTTTTAGAAAAATAGTTAAGAATAGCTTTTTTCTGTTATACTTTGTTATTGTTCATTACAATTATTTTTAACTTGTTTGTTCAAGCTAACTTTTAAGAGCAATTTATTTTGCTTGTTTTATGGTTGCTTGTTTGTGCTTGTTTAAATATTTATTAAGGTGTTAATTATTACAAGCCAATTCATGTATAAGGATTTAATATAAGTGCCACTTTACACGTTACATAAATCAGAGAAAAGAAAATAATTAACAAAAACTTAAATTAATTGATTAATTTTAACGAGCGGCAGCCCCAAACCGAAGCCGCAGCTCCAACCACAGCGACAGTGGCAGTTGACGCCGTAGCCACTTAACGGGACAGCTACCAGAATCAAAGAGCTGCATAATAAAATACGAAAAAAAAAAAAACTGAAAAATAAAAATGGAAAAATTATAAAAAAAATAATTAAGCCGCCAACAGCAGCGGCAACTGCAACAGCAGCAGCAAAGACTCGTATAAACTTGACAATTTAATGCTGTTTAAAAAGTCGTCGGACATTGGACAGTTTTTGTGCCGCTTAATTAACACTTTTGTAGTCGAGTGGTTGACTATGGCCCAAAGGAGGCGGTCTACTGTGGTATGGGCGTGTGAGAATGAGTGGGTACATTTTAATGTCAACAATAAGCACTTGAATACTGCTCTTTAGGGCGGTTGCAGTCACGCCAGATAAAGGTTGTTGGTTGAACGGTAAGGGGGATGGTGTGGGGGGGCAGGGGGTTTTTATGAATTTTAAGCAAAGATTTGTGCCAACAAATCGTTTGTGATAGTCAACCGGGAAATTTGTTTCGTTCCAATTTATGCAAAATCCAAAATTCGAAATGTGTTTTACTTTTGCTATTTTTTTTTTTTACCATTTTTTTCTCTCTCTCTTTCTATTTTTTTCGCTTTACTTTTTGGTTGGACTTTTGCGGCAACTTCATTGCGCATTCAAGTGGCCCCGTTTGCCAAATGAAAATGAAAATGAAATGGAAAATAAAATAAAAAAAAAACCCAAAACCTAAACTTTTCTATATGCCCAATTGAGCATTTAAGCTGTGGATTCCCATAGCCTGGTACAGTTACTCGCACCACAAAAAAAAAAAAAAAAACACTTTTTTTTTCCAAGTATATATATAAAGCCTGCGACTTGGCTGAGTTGACAAAAATGCTGCATGTTGTTTTCTATATATTTCGATTTTAGCTCCTTTTCAGTGGTAAAGAGAATATTGGAACGCAGTTCTCATTAGCTATAGCAAATTTTCATAGCCTAATTCAAGGCGTATGCCAAATTACGTATGCGTAACGTGTTACGCGCGCGCAGTAAAACGTTAAAATAGCAGCACGTTAAAAGGCAAATAAACAAAAGTAAATAGCAACATAAACAACACCAACAACAACAACAACAAAATTTGGCTCATCAAAAAGGTAAACAAAGGCGCGTTGAAAAGGCAAACAGTTGCCTATGAAATGAGCTAATTAAAACCCTATTAAAAAGGCATACGAATTTGTTGCACATTTTGACCAACCACACACACACACACTATCACGCTCTCTCTCTCTCCCCGTCTTCCTATCTCACTCTTACTTTTATGTCGCTGCTGAGTGATTAATTTTCATATTAATACTGCAAAGACAAAAAAAAAAAAAAAAATTTTGAAGAAAAAAATATAATAACATGAACGAAAAGCGAACAAAAAAAAATACAAAAGGTTCAACACAAAATGGACAAGTAACACAAAAAAGGTCGAGCGACGTTCAAAAACATGCCCACTTTTATATATTTATATACATATATATATATATAAATATATATATATATTTATATATAATATGCATAATGAGAGTGTCGACAAGTATAATTAACATTGAAAGCAAATGAGGAAAGCGCAATAGCTGCTCTCGCCTGAATAGCCTTTTACACACACACAAACACACACCTTTTATATACAAAATTAAATATCATATTTATCAAAATCCAAAAAAAAAAGAAAAAAAGTGAACATAATACATAAAAAGGTTCTATAAATGTTGAACGACCAAAAAAATACTTTAAATTACAACACAAATTAATGAAATATGCAGAGTTTCATTCGTGAATATTCAATTTATTCATTCAATTTTTATGCACTCTCTATAAAAATTACTTTAAACAGAAATTTTATTATTAACTGACAGTAATCGATCGTTCATTTATCTCTCAGTGTATATGTTAAGTCGTATATGCCCTTAGTTATCTCTCTATTAGCCAGTTTCATATATAATATATATGATGTTTATTATATAAGAGAAAACACAGAACTAACTTGGCTTAATGCAGTTTCTATGCTTTACTTAATAGTCCATTCATACGCTTTGATATTCTGTATAATATATGAAGCTTATCTTCTATTTACTGTATATATATATATATCATATATACATAAATTTAACTGTACCTGTGTGTGTTTATTGTTGAGTTTATTACTGATTTTATGTTTTACTTAATTTTCACATGCATTTCATGTAAAATGGCCTCAATTTGGTCGAAATACATTGCATAAGTACCGCAACCACAAAGGCAGCAGCATTTGGCTTTAATTTTGTTGTTTTTTTTTTTCAGTAAAAACAACAAGGTGTAAATTAATTGGAAGTACAGCTTTAATTGCCTATATGCAAAAAAATATATAAACATATGGAGCTATATAACTATTATTAAATATATTTTAAAGTTGATTGCACTTTTAATTTTTAGCCGCTTAAACTAACTTTTTGCTCAAAGAAAATAAATGTAAATGTCTTAAAGAATTTGTAGAAAACAGCTTCGTACTTATATATTATTTATATTTACTTAATCTGCACCTAAATCCGAGTCACATTCAGTCTGTTTGTCCAACTGAAGAAACGTTTTTCAACCAATTAATTGTTATTGTAAGTCTTTAACTGAAACACTTAACCAATAAACATCACACAATAGTTTTTAGTGTGTCTGTGTGTGTGTGTGTGTGTTGGTATTTAAATATAAATATATATATATATGTATAATTTAAAGTAACGGACTACTCATTCGCTAAAGCGAAACAGAAAGCTTTTAATCAATGCTTTCAACTTTGTGTTTTGTTTGCTAAAACCCTCGTCTTAGAGTCTACAACTAAATTACTTGTCATATAAATTTATGTCTTAATATATATATATATATATGTACTCTATGTCTATATATATGTTTATATAAATGTATAAAACATAACATTTTGCAATATCATTAAATTATATAATAATATTATTGAAAAATTTGATTTAAAGTTGGATTTAATTGTGCCATTTAATCAATGGCAACAAGTTGTTTTAAATGTTATTTATATATGATAAGCTATGGGTATTATTATGGTTATTATTATGGGTATTATTAAAGGCCTAAATACTCAAGTTGACTATTAGCTAGTTGGCTTATATTATGTTTACAGATAAACAATCTCGTCTGTACACAATTTGATAACGTACAATTCGCATTTGTGGCTTGTATTGTGTGGTCGCAATGTTCTACCAATTTCTAAACAATCATCAAAATAAATACACAAAACACGCACATACTCATTATATATATATGTGTGTGTGTGTGTGTAGATTTTCAAAACCACAGAACATTATATGAGTTGATTGTTGTTTATAAATTGAACACGTTTTATAAATTTACACAGCAATTATACGATTATCTCTAACTTAATTAGCGCTCATATCCACTGAATGCAATTCTAAAATGTAATAAGCTCAAATATAACACTATTTGATACAAATATACATATATACATATATTTATATATGTATATGTATATGTATGTAGTATTCAACTACAATTAAAGTCCTACCTTTAACATAATTGCATTTAAGTTGAATTTTCTTATTTGCCAAAGGCTCTAAATGCAAATAAATATTAATTCATAGGTATATATATTTAAAGACTTAATAAAATGCAATTAAATTTTTAACACTTCTTTTTACATTTTACTACAAAAAGCAAAACAAAAATATATATTATTTTCTAATTAAATTGAATTTTCTTTTCTTTTTGTTTTTTTGAAAAAAAATTGCTTTAATTCAACGCTTGGCGCTCAAAAGGTTTCTAAAATAATTAATTTCTTAATAATGAGTATTTATTTTCTCTAACGGTAATTGTTTGTTGTTTTTTTTTTTATACACAATTTATATAGAAATTACTTTTAATTTGCTTTTTAATGGGTATTTTCTTTGATTGCAGTGGAAAAATAGAAGGAAAAACTGATATTAACTTTAAAGTCATTTAGAAAATGAAAATATTTTATATAGAGAAATATTTTTCTTTAAAATGAGCTTAAATAAATATAGCTAAAAGCTTTCGGTTGACTTAATCCATGTGATATAACTGACATTTGTTGGCAACTCAACGGAAATAGTTTTTTGAGCTGCAACTGTGGCAAGTGTTAGACCATATAGACACACACACACACACACACACACATACACACACAAATACATGCAATAAACAATAAGTAAATACTAAAAACATACTAAAACAAGAGGAGAAACAATTTATTTTTTTCTTTCTTTTTGATGGAATACACTTGAAGTGGCAGAGTGCTTCAACTCATACCAAATCTTTTGCCGACAAGTTGCAAAGTCCGTTCAACATTGACGAGACATGTCCGCTCTACTCATACTTCTTTACTTTCTCTTCCCCCCCCTTCCCCACACTGTTTCCCTCTTTCTATATTTCTGCCTCTCACTCAGTATCTCAGTTTCTTCACCAAAAGACTCCTACACCAAAAGACACTACAGACTTTTCGGCAAAATGTGGGCATAGTACAAGTGGCACTTCAATTAAAATGATTGTCTTAATGTTTTGAAAACTTGAGGCAGCGGCAGCAGCATTGGCAGCAGCAGTGTCCACTTTGTTTGCTGCGACTGGTTGCGATTACAATACGTCAAGTTCATTCATTCACAGCCAGTGGCAAATTCGCACAAAACTCACTTGCCACACTCATCATTTGTGCGTCATTTGCTACAGCATGGCAGTGGCAACAATAACAGACACTTTAATGTGCTCAAAATAACGCACTTGCACGTACTTGTCTAATTTATTTGATTACGTTAACAATTACCGTAATTTCTTTAAAAATTCTTTTTTTTTTTTGGTTTTTGCTATTCTCTTTGTAAAAAACTCAAAAAAAAAATATCACTAAAGTTCTTGTAGTAGTTTTTCACTTTGTCTTATTTAAAGTTAAGTCAAAGTTCTTTTCTTTTCGTTGTTCAACAACTTCCGTCGAAATCTTATTATGTTCCTACACTTGGCCCTAATTGTACCCTTTATGGCCAAGTGCGTTATACGTGCTCTGATAGCTTATCATCATATCACCATATCAATGTACAATTTATATTTCTTTTTTTTTTTTTTAAATAACAAGTAAAATTTATATATTTATGATGAATACTTAATAACAATAATAGTAATAATAATATTTAACTAAACAAATATCATATGACATGAAACACGAGCCAATTGCAGTTGATATGCCAATGTAGTTACTGTTAAATAATCAACTGTAAACCTGTATATATATATATATATATATATATATATATAAACATATATACAGATTTGCGGAAAGCCGCATTGCATTTCATTTACAAACGGGAAAAAGCATTTTAGTTACATATGTGTATGTATCATACATACGATACTATGTATATATATATCGTATCACATGTCTGCTTAAGCTATTCGATTAACAATAATGAGCAACTATCGGTTTTGATAATGATAAGATTCTATGAGCATTATCTTATCGTTAAAGCTTCATAAATGAACTATAGTTGTAGTAATTGTTTTGATCCATTCCCATGTTCAAACTTAACAATAAACTAAATTTTGGTTTTTCCATGACAAAACTTTTACTACACATTCATACATATTTACACACAAACACACACACACGCACACACATAACATACATATTGATATTGTGTTGTGGAAATCTATGCATTCGAAATATCCATGAAATTTTCATTAGGCACACAAATTATGCACAAAAGGCTGACTATAAACTATAAGCTGACTTTGCTCTTGGGTCTGCTTGAATATCTAAATAATTCTGTTTCTGTTTCTCTTTGTCTTTCCCTTTGTCTTTCGCTTTGTGTTTCGCTTTCTGTTTGGCTTT
>JBAMBS010001417.1:350000-388906 GCA_037044455.1 Zygothrica quintamaculata
CTCCAAAATCCGTATCCAAAAATTTAAAAAGAAAATTTTATATAATTAAAAAAAATAAAGAGAACAAAATACAAATTAAAAAAATAAAAGAAAAAAAATAATTTCCAACTATATTTAACAAATTAAAAATAATAAAAAATTAAAAATTTATTTAAAAAATATATAGAAAAATAAAAATATCTAAAAAATAATAAATTCGTTATATTATCAAAGAAATTAAACATTTGTATAATTTTTTATTTTTAGTTTAAACTAAAATAAAGAAGTCTTACAATTGTTGTGTAAAACAAAAGTCCTACAACAACAATTAGACTTTTTATGTTTTCTCTTCTTATTTATTTCTTATTTTTCTTTTCGATTTTGTTATATTCAAAATCTTGCATCCTCTCAACAAAAGTTGAATGCCTTAGCAACACATTAACAAAATTTCTTATAGCAGTCTTAACACGTGCAAGTGACACAAGGGTTCATGGCTAGAATAGCCTGAGGAAATTTAATTAATTTTTAAGTTTATTTATTGACACATATCTCAAGCTCACACACACACACACACACACAATCACAAAGAACTAGCTCACAACAAAACTGAAATAATATTTATATTTGAATAACAAAAAGGTTAAACCAAAATGTATATTGGCATTGGGCAGGAAATGGCATTTAAATTGTAAATTGGATTAAAACTATGCAATTTGATGTGAGTTAAATGTTCTTGCATCATCAAGCAAGAACATTTTATGAACATTGGATTTTCCGAAGCGTACTTAATGGTGCCACACAACACTTGCAACGTCGCCTACTGGCCAATGTCAGAAGCCTTTTAGAGGCGTTTCTGCAATGCGGCGAATGCACTGAAATAATTTTTATTAAAATGTCAACAGTCTGGCAATGAGCATTGAGCATGAGAATGAGGATGAGAATAAGCATGAGCATGAGCATTGAAGCCTGCCAACAGTTGAAATCCTTGCCAGCACATTGCAGTCATGATTCTTAATGTGTCTATGTCTGTGTGTTTGGTCTGATTCTGATTGTTTACGTGTGTATGTGTATGTGTGTGTGTGTGTGAGTGTATGTGTATGCGCGTGTAGCTAGCATAGAAAAAAGAGATGGAAAAACAAGAATGAAAGGAAAATAAAGCGAGAAATAAGTCGAGGCGAGACAAGACGACGAGACCAACATGTCAAACAGAAGTTTTATAGAGTTACCCATACTATAATATCTCTAATGAAGGAAAGAGGCTCGAACATAAAGGAGCAACTATAGCTTGTGCTTCAAGGATATTAAAGATTTAATAACCCCAAAGATAAAGTGCATACAAAATTCCAATAAACTATATAGCTTGTGCTTAGCTCAATGAACCATATCATTTTATTACATAATGGTTCAATTTACACAAAACTATTTCAAGCTTGCAGTTCAAAAGATCATATGGATATGGCTAAGTAAATCCTTACCAAAACACTACAATGTAAGTGCCCAAAAAAAGAAAGCACATATCCTGCGGCAGACCTACTAATGCGAAACGTGTGGCAATTAGAAGACAATGATAATTCTTGTAACATTGCACATTCTAGTACAATGTTATGGCAAATCGGTATATACTTTAGGCAACAAGAACCTATAACCTGGCTAGCATATCAATGAGTTGGGAATCCGCAAAAACTAAGTTTCATTTACAGCTGGTCCTTGGAGGACTCTAGTCTCGGATGCAACCGAAAAAATAAGAGAATTGTAGTTAACTTGCACTACAGCATTTTGTTGCAGCAATTTTCAACTACTACTCACTACAGCCCTATACTCTTTCATATCGTACTCTTTTTTTTCACTATCTCTGTCTAGATTTTTTTATACAACTGCTCTATGGCTGCAACAAATTGCCCGCTCATGAGTTGCAGCTTAGCGTAAAAGCCAAAAAAAAAAAAAAAATAAAAATAAAACGCGCAAAATGTGGAAATATAGCAGCAAAAGCAGAGCTTAGAAAAATTCTTGAAGTTCGTTCCTTTTTTTTTTGTTTTTGTATTGGAAAGGGGCAGTAACTATGCAGTTAACTGGCCAAGTTCATAAGTACGCACTTCAATTAACTGTACAGAATACAAACACAAATAAAAGAAGTTACACGTACACACATATAAGCACACATATATAAACACAGAGAAGCAAAACAAGAAGTATAAAGAAAAAACTTTAAAATTGCCGCCCTGTTTAAAAATAAAACTTTATGTAAATCGTAAATATTTACGATACAAGAAGTCAGTTCTTATAGCTGTTAAACTTGACTTCGAATTTAACTTTGTTATTGTACTTTTTTGTTGTTGTTGGTTTTGTTATGAATGTTGTTCCTCATGTTGTTGCCCATGTTGTTGCTGTTGCTGTTGTTGCTATTATGTTAAGCTTACTGCGGTTAGTGGCATCTGAAGCTGCTGTCTAAACCAATAAAATTTGAAATTTATACGACAATTAGATGGTTCAATTAGGATATACTTGGCTTTGTATTGAGTTATATTAAGGATTTCGGTTACAAAATACCGCAAAATGTTTGTATTTCAACCGCAAGAGGATTGCTCATATTAAATAGTTACATTCTTAAAGTTTATTTCATATAATTAAATAGAAATTTCTTTATAGATACAGATACAAATTGATAAATTAAATTAATTTATTTAATAAATTTATTACTTTTTTAAATATTAATGAAGAATTTCGGATAAACTACATTTCATAATGAAAGCCAAATTTAAAACCAATAATTAATTTAATTACTTTTATTATAGAAATATATTATATATATATAGGGTGGTCCACGAAAGATTTGCGTTTTAAAATCGCTATAAAATACAAACGAGTTTATATTTTTCAAAAAATTTTTTTAACCATTTCGAAAACCGCAAACTTTCTACTAAATATCTGACACATTGACAATGACATTCGAAATGTCAAAGTCAAAATTATCGATAGTTCAAAAAGCAAACGCTAGATGGGCCACCCTGTATATATATATACATATATATAAAAGACCATCATAAACTTAATATATTTTCTTTTACCTTTTGGCAGCTTAAACAAATTTTCATTACCCAAAGAAAATCATAAAAAGTGTTCAATTTAAAAATGTATCTTTGCCTCCATTCGAGTCTAGTATCAGGCATTGTTAATATGTCTTCAGTATCGATTTAAGTTGAAGTCGACATTAAATCTTAAGGCCGAGTCTAATATGCAGGGCACATGTATGCCTTGCCAAATTATCCTAGTCGCAGGTATATTTTATGCAAAAGGATGTCATTTCATAATTTTCCTATAAAGAGAAAATAGAGATAATAGTTGGTTAGATCTGCTGCCTTATTTCTGTTCATTTTCATTTAATGGTAATTTCACACATCCTTTTGAAATGTATAAAAAGTTGATGCCACAGTGACAAAGCAGCCCTAATATCCTTGTGAATTTCAACTTCAATTAAGAGTGGATAATTAAAATATGCATACTGCATGTTAGTTTTCTATGCCAAAAAGATTTCAGATTTTCTTTTTGTAATGAATATTTCAATTTTTATTTTGATATTGATATGCCAATATAAAGCTACAAATTCAACTGCAATGCGGTATCTATATTTAAATTTACCTGTCAATAAGGACATCAACTCAGTTAACAACTGCAGCCAAGCTGCATATGAAATGTATAACAAGCAATTAAAAATTATTTCCTTTTATATTTAATTTTATATGTAAATTTTTTCTTTTTCTGTTGAAAATAACATAATATCATTGTTAAGCGAATAAAGCAAAATAATTACTTAATGTATCAAATTTAACAAAGAATTCGCACCAAATTCCAGTGAACTGCATTTGCATGTTGTATTTAATTCAATCGATAATTGTTGCAATAAATATTTAATAAATCATTTAAATTTCATTATACATAAATTAGTTATACAATTTAAAGCTATTATAGCTTGATTTGAATATTTATGTAATTACAAAAATATATATATATATATATAAATATATATATAATAATAATAATAATATTAATAATAATATTTAATAGAATAAAAAGGAAGAAAAAAATACATAGAGAGAAAAAAAGAAAGTAATAAAAAGAAAACAAAAGGCAAATATTATGACACAAACAGGCTGACACTGAGAGTCGTAAATTTACGCACAACACACAACACAACCAATAAACTGGACAATTTCACGCACACTCATGCACACACACACACATACACACACACATCAACACACACATAAGCACACACAAAAAAAAACAGATAGACAGATATAAAATAGGCAACAAAAGCGTATGATATTCGAATATATTCGAAACTCGAATAGAATAATAAAGACCAACTGACTGACAGACAGAGAAACAGGCCAAAAGAAGAGAAGAAAAAAAAGGATATATAAATATATATAAAATGTAAGCAAATGTAAGCGTATAAATTGCATTATCGTTGATTTGTAAATTTATTGCATGTAAACAAATTGCTAACGCAACAAAACAAATGTTGTTGTTGTATTTATTGTTGTTCTCAACATCGTTCCACTTGTCAAAGAAATTGTTAAAGGAATGAAATCAAATAGCAATCAAGCAAGCAGAAACCGGAACACCAAAGAAGCATTCACAATATCTAATCCCATTTTAAAAGGCAACAAAACTATAGCCAAATTTACAATAGATATATACTCAATATATACTGTATATTTCAGATTTATATATATATATATGTATTTGGTTACCTTTTGTGCATATCTTTTAAGCCTCTTAACTGTTCTTAGCATACAATCAAAAGCAGCCGCCTCAATACACCACTTGTCCAAGGCATAGAATTTAGTTGATGTGTCTTGGGTTATTAGGTTCGAGACTTAGCTAACTTATATGAAATTTTGTTTTTTTAGAAATACTCACACATACATGTACAGGTGTGTGTGTGTGTGTGCACAAATGAGTACTAATTATGCATTAGTTTCAAGCTCTTTTGGGACAGCTTAACAGTGCTGCCAATTAAGAACAAGTGCTGCCATATTACTTTTGTAATGTATAAAGAATATTACAGACTCTATAATCCCTTTAGTCATTTAGCAGTTCAAATCTGTTTTTACTCAGACTTTCTGCTATGTTTATTTTAAAATTTAATGCTTATATTTATTATTTATTTATTTATTTTTTTTATTTATTTAACAATATATTAGTACACAAGCCTATAAACAATATAAAGTAGAGTTAATCTTTTCGACGCGGGTCTTAAATATTTATTTAAAATTCACTTTTCATTTAATGAATACGATTGAATCGGGATGAATTGTATGTAACAGGCAGATGAAAACAATTCTGACACCACAAAGTATATTTAAATGAAGGATATGCTTTAATACTTTAATCATTTTAAGTCTCATTCTCTCTGTCTCTTTCTCTCTCTCTCTCTTTTTCTCTATTCAATTGTTTCCTTCAATTTCAACTACAGCAACTGCAAGTTTCTGGTTCAATTCTATTATAATATATATATATATATTATATTATAAACCTATAGCTAATCGTTCCAACTAACTAAAATCATTCCATAAATACAGAACTTAATCAAGAATCAAATTTACATTACGCAGGGCTCGGGCTCTTACAGCAGCTGGCAACAGATTGGAGTGTTTTTATATGTGTGTGTATTGCTATTTGTGTATATGTTTATTAAAGTAAAGGACTATTTATAGTCAGGCTTATTTTAATAGTAAATGTTTAATCAAACTGATATTATGTTCATTTTACAATGGCTAATTAAAAATTTAGTTTATTGCATTGATACGATTAAAGCTGATAAAAATAGCTGTACGCTATTATTTTCATTCTTATTCATAAATATATGTGAGTTCTTTTAAATTTCTAAGGCACATTTAGTATATAACAATGTGCCTTAGTATACAATTTACAATTTACACTTCACGAAAAAGTTTTCCGGACAATTTGCTTTTGCAGCACTTGCACTTTTTATTGGCCAAAAAGGCCCAAAGGCAAAAAAGGTTCGACCTAAACTGAGGCATAAATTCTTTGGAAAATTAAAAAATAAAACAGTGAAAAATTGTGGGGTAAAGCAAATAAATTAAAGAACGTGAGACTCAGAGCAATGCTGACTATTACACAACAATTTGTCTCAGTTTTGGTCTTAAGAATGTTTCATTTTTTTTTTCTTTGGACTGATTACGTACCGGCAATGTCAGCTGATCCCTCGTTAGGCGCAATCCTTAAAAGAAAAAGAAGAGGAACAAGCAGTAGAAGTATACGAAGAAGTAGAAGAAGCAGCAGCAGAAAAAGAAATCCAATTGACACTGAATTTAATTTCGCGTCAAGCGTTGGTGTGTGCGGTGGATGTGGCTTGCTTTTCCACGACTGCTGACATTTGAATTGGTAATTTTTGTTTCACTGAATGCCAAAGCATAAAAACTACGCGCACAGACAACAAATACACACACACACACACACACGCACACTGAACGAGTGAGTTACGCGTTTACATACACTAACATACACCCGCATATAGAACAGTCTTGTTCGCTTAGTAACGGAAATTGCCTTTTTTGCGCACCTTCCGCCCGCCTTACCAGCAACATTTAGATGCCACCATATATACACATATACATATACATATAGATATATATATATATATATATGGGGTATATTGCCGCTATAGCCACCATATTTGCCGCATCGTTTGGCAGCCCCTTCATGCCTTTAGCTCAAACTGTAACTGACAGCTACTGTTGTCAGTATGGCTGCTACTTCGACACTCCCTCTGACACTCCTCAACATTCAACATTCAACACTGAACACTGAACTCTGAACACTGAACGCTCAGCACTGAACACTGAGCACTGAGCACTGAACACTCAACACTCGGCATGGCACGCATAAAGCTGTCAATGTCAATGTAACGTGTTAATTTCAAAGTGGTTTAGTTTGTTGACGCAGCTTGTTAGGAAAGACAGTAGCAAGTAACCGAGGCATCAGTCGACGCACCCCAAGGCAAGGCAATCTTGGTTGCCTTAGGCTCCCAACCCCTTTTGGCAACCCACTCAGCTTGTGGCAGTAGACCCAAGCACCTCTTTCACTCACATAGCATCCATCTGGGGCATAAAATGTTTTGTGTTGAAGCACATGTGGTTTTAATGCTTGGCAGCAACAGGAGTAGCTAAGGACTAAAAGGAGCAATGGAAAGCAGTTACAGCAGCAGCAGCAGCAGCAGCAGCAGTCAGGGACAACCCTTTTATATATTTTTTTCTTTTTTTACAAAACCCTCAAACCCCAGAGATTAGTTATCGGCTCCTATGACTCCTACTTCTACTGCTATTGCTGTTGCTGTTGATGCTGTTACTGCTGCTGCTGCTGCTGCTTCTGCTGTTGATGATTTCTATCATGGCATTTGATTGATTGAAGCTCTTTTATGCTGACTGCTTAGCAGTTGGTCCATTGATTCTGTTTGCTTTCTACTGGACACATTTAGCTTATTGATTATGTTGGCTAAAAAGGATGGGTAATTTCTGTTAGCTTCTGCTTTAATATAGTAAAAAGAGAGAGAGAAAAAAACAATAAAAATTTACATTTTTAAAACATTTCTCGTTTGGTAAACCTTCATTTTTAACCCTTCTCAACAATGAGACATTATTTCCATGCAACGATATTTTACTTTAAGCCAAATTGGTAACCATGTGACAAGACAAATTTAAGAAATTCCTATTTAAATATATCAAGCGTAAACATTTTGGCCTTAACGCCTCGTAATGCAGTTGTCAAATGAAAATTTCTTCTCTTCTCATAAAAAAAAAAAAGCGAAAAATTTCAATGTTCCCGTTGTTGGCCTAGCATAGGCAGCATTTTGGCTTAAAATCAAAACCCCAACAAACTACCAGTTTATCTTGCAATCTGAGCTACACGCAAATTTAAGGCTTATACTCATACTCATGCCAATAGTAATAGCTGTAGCTATACCCAAAAAGAGATGAGAAAACAGAAAAAAAAAACAAAAAGGAAAAAAAAGAATGAGAAAAAAAGAAAAGAAGTCCATATAAAGCCCACATTAGCAGCTTGTTAAAATGTATGGCCTCATCTGGTAGCATGGCTTGGCTTGGCTATAAGACAGGCTAAGGCCTAAAGGCGGGGCTTACTTCAGTTCGGTTCAGTTTGGTTCAGCTCAGTTCAGTTCAGTTCAATTTGATGCCATACTCTTAGGCTCATTACAGGCTGAGACGCGGCAGCTCGTTTGGTTTTAGCCAAAATGCCAACTGTCATGTGTAGATGGAGATGAAGATGGAGATGGAGGTGGAGGTGGAGATGGAGATGAAGTTAAAATGGAATCCTGTCTCTTGCCACTGCTACTACTGATGCCTGTGACTTGTAATGGCCTGACGTTAAGCGCCATAAAAGCAGCTGGCAATGGCGGCAATGTCGACACTGGCGGGGATAGATGTGCCAGCTGTGAAGTGCTAGCAAATTCAAGCATAATAAAATTTGAGAGATTTTGCACGTTGACAAAGACCTGCGCCTGCAACGACTAACATTGAGAAACAAGTCAGGCAGCCAAACAGCATTCTTGTATCCTGGCATAAACAGCCCAAGTACAAAAAAATCTGAAAGGGAGAGTGGGAGATAGAGTATGGCAGAGAGGGGGAGAAATTGTAGTTGCCTGACACCAACAAATGGCAATGACTACAATGGCTCTAGCATGAATGTAAATGTGTTTTGCGTTTGGACACTTCAATGCAGCAGCACTAACAGCACTACAAGTTCTCTCTCTCTCTCTCTCTCTTTCTGTCTATCTTTTTGCGTGTACATGAGGGTATGTGAATCGTACTTGCAGTTGCTCAGCGGGTGACAAAAAGCAGCAGCAACGCACTTCAAAAATCTAAATGCATAGTACTGTCCCCAATGACCAAAGCTCATAAACTTGTTAAACGAAAATTCAACCAAAAGCGAGGAGTGAAATTTGCTTTACATTCTTCTTCTTGTTGTTTGTTTGTTTGCTATTGCGTGTGTGTTGTGTGTCTGGATTGTTCATCATTTGGTCAACTGGCAGTTGGTACAAAACAATAGCCATACAACAGCAACAACAACAACAACAACAGCAGCAGCAGCAGCAGCAGCAGCAGCTTTGCAGCATTGACATGCTTAAACGTGCTTGTTATTTGTATGTGGATAGAAGACAGTCAAACGGGATAGGTATATACTCTTCCTTCCCGTTATGGCTTTGGTTATATCAATGGAACAGAGACAATAACACTGAAATCTCTGGCCAATTATGTAGCTTAAAAGACATGTTTAACCACATTCCTGGTAATGCTGCACTTGATGCAGTTGCATTGGTCAAAAAGTAATTCCAAAAATGCCACTTAAAATGGGGTATGACAGATTTTTATAGCATACTTTTTAGGGCAATAGCAACAAATACCCATAAAATGCTACCGTAATACCAAACTCACATACTAAACTAACATTCACTCAAAAAAAAAAAAAAAGTTAAAATATATTGTGCATTTTCAAACATATTTCAGTTATGTTAGTTGCAAGTTGAATTCTTTTGCACATATATCTCAATTTTGCAGCAATTTTCTATAAAGTGTACACACTGCACATAGATAAACATTGATAGATAGCCCAGTTTATAGTTGGCCATGATAAGAAAGTTGTTGCATTTGACTATTTATTAAGCACGTTTTTTTTGTGTGAAGGCAAAAAGAAATATATATATATATATATATATATATATAAAGAAGCAAATCTTATGGTTGGTTTTGGCAATGCTACAAAACGAGACAAGCATTTGATGCTTAACCTAAATTTTAACGTTGACCGCAGTATAACAAAAATATGCTGGCACCGCGGCGTATGCGCAATATAAATAACTGACTGACTTACTGTCAAACTGAATGAAAGTGAGTGAAGTGAGCGAAGTGAGTGAAAGTACCAGTCTATGCACTTCAAGCAATTTGTCTTGCCACATACGTGACTTTTGCTATTCTTTCATTTTATTTTGTACATTTTTCTATCCCCTGTACACACATATACAAACCCTGTACACACATATATATAAATATATATGTATATATTCTTGTATTTTATTTCCATTTTTATTTGTACCGTTTTTTGTGGCTTGTCAACGCGCAAAAATATATTTCGCTAGTTATTTGACTGTCATTTTTTATTATATTGCTCAAACGCCGCATGTCAAGGTGCGTTGCCTGCTGCGAGGTCAGCACTTTCACTTTGCTTACGTTCAGCTATCGGTAAGCATTCGAAACAAAAATGGCGAAACTGTAAATGAATGTTTATGTATGTTAAATCCCTGGATACGGAAGTTCCGCACTTGACTCACTATATGAAATGCTAAAGCGATTGCACAATATGACACGACACTGACACTGATATGGTTAACGGGTAAATCTTCATCAGCATCAACATCAACATCAACATAATCATAATCATTATTATCATCATTATCATCATTATCATCATCATCATTATTATTATCATATATTCTTCTCCTTTGCCTTCTACTTCTTCATTTTGCTGTTGCTCATGTTGCTGTTGCTCATGTTGCTGTTGTTGTTGCTGTTGCTTGATATTGCACCTTCTGCTGTTTCCGGTTGTTCATGTAGTTTGTCTTTAGCTAAATGCTATCATTTGTCAGTCTGTGCTGCTCATTAGGTTATGCAACAGAATTAAAGGTGTGTGTGTGTGAGTGTGTGTGTGTGTATGCAGTAGCATATGGTTGTATGAGTAGTACACTCATATATACATACAAGTGGATTATTAACGAGAGCTCAATGTCAAGTGTTGGCATACTTAAAGTCCTTAAAGTTAACACTTGGCCAACAAAGTGTAAGCAATAGCAGCAAAAGAAAGAGAATAAAAAGATAAAGAAAACACAGCAATAAGAAACACTTCAAAGATGCTTACTGAGTTCAACAGTGCAACAACAACAACAACAATAGATATCAACTGTATCTAACGCAATGGCAATTCATAAGCTAACGACTAAGCAATACTCTACACTTTACATACTATTTTATATGTTAAACATAACTATTGATGGTGTTACAGAACATAGCTGTATATATATATACATTAATATATATATATATATATATATATATATATATGTTATATATATTTACCCAAATTCAATATGTTTCATTGCGTTATACCCTACACTATGCAGTGTGCAGTGTATAAGAAACGGAAAACGAAGCCACGCAAAGCCTTAAGGTAAACAGTCAAGAGATAAGAACCGCCCGCATTGCCACAGCACACAGATTCAAGTGTCATGTGTGCGTGTGCTTGTGTGTATGTGTGTGTGTGTGTGTGTGTGATGTTAGTGTTCAAGATGCTGCGGTGCATTTGTCTTAATTCGTGACAAATGCAAGACTACCGAACAGCCAAACAAACAGACAAACAAACAAACAAACAAACAGATAAACAGACAGGCAACAAAGTGCAACTAAGAGTGACAACAAGCTGCTGAAAGAACTAACTTCATGCAAAAGTACCATACACACACACAATGGCGCACACACACACATATGTAGAAATATATAGAATGCTTTTTGGACAATAGAAACTTTGATTTAAGCTGTTTGTAAAAGTGTTGCCAAAAATTCATTTAAAAGGACAAATTGGTTTTGGCTTTCTCTTTTGTTTAGAAATTGCAACGCTAACTGACAGATAAAATTAGAAGATAAAAACCTTTATTTGGTTTTATTACAAATCATTATTTAATTTAAAAACATGTAATCTAAATCTATTAATAATATTATAAGCTTAGGCAAAAAAGTCAAAAGTCAACCAAAATTTGTATAAAAAACACTTTTGGATTAAATACTTTTGGATTTTATTTCGGCGAACAAAATTTATTAAACCAATTAATTTACCCATGGCAACTCCAGCCCGTGAAAAACCAAAGCCAAAGAAAGTTATAACCATACAATCAAAGGCCGATTTTGAAAAAATTGTCGCTGAGGCTGGTAATAAGCATGTTTTGGTTGAATTCTTTGCCACATGGTGTGGCCCATGCGCTATTATTGGACCACGCCTTGAGGAGCTGGCACAAGAGTACGAGGATTGTTTGGTTGTGGTTAAAATAGATGTTGATGATCATGAAGATTTAGCTGAGGAATATGATGTCAGTAGCATGCCATCGTTTATAATAATTAAAAATAAAATAACATTGGAGCAATTTGTTGGTAGCAGCGGTGATCGGGTTCAAAGTGCATTACAAAGATTCTGCGGTAAGCCAGAGGAGAGAAAATCAGTTAAGGCCGGCACCAGCTATAAGCCAACGGAGAAACCACAAAGTAGAATGATGTCAATGCTTAAAGTGGTAACACCAGCAAAAATATCAATGTCAAAACAGGAAGAAAATCCTAAAACACCAGCGGATAAAAAATAGAATAAAATAAATTAAAGATAATACAATCGGTATTAAAAAAATAATTTTCATAAATATATATATATATATATATATATATATATATATATATATAGTTATATGCTATATACTTGCAATTTATAAAAAAACAAAAATACAAATTTTCAATTGAAATTCAGGACTACAAAATGATTGTAATTCTGATTTATATGCCGGAATAAGAAATACTTTTAAAGTATTAAATAAAAGTGTTTTCTTTGCATATATATACCTAATATATAAAAGATATGTACATTAGTATATAGCAATGAAAAATTTATAATATACATATGTATATGTATATGTATATATATACTACACATGTCCTGCAATTTCAACGATTCATTGAAACTGGATTATCAAAATATCTTTCCGTTCACATGAAATACAATTTGAGCTGGGAAACAGAAATTTTCTTTTGAAAATTGATTAAACGATGCCTAAAAGAGCTTAGGAAGCCAACTATGACAGCATATTGGGTAACAATTATGGCAATATTCAATTGCAAAATGCATATCCTAGAAATTGTTCATTCAACAGGAATTAAGGTGATTCTAAGAACTAATCAATAATATGCTTTCAACTGTTAAAGAAGGATATAGTTTGAAGGATGCTGGAAAGTACTTTAAATTTGCAGTGAAATTAATTTGAAATTACATGATTGTTATTAATATAGAAAGTCTTTAATTAAAGCGAACAACTTGATTTATTAGAAACGCATTTCAAGTTTGCATTAGGTGTAGTATTTATTAAATTATAATTAAAATTATAACTTTTTTAATATCTAGAAACAAAGTTTTTTATCTCTATAAAATTTATGTGTTTTTTAAGACAAACTTTTCGAGCCTTCCTGCTGTGTTGATCCAGAGTTGTCTTGAGTACAGTAATACCCAAAAAGAAAAGCCCAGTTAACACTTTCACAACATCCCTTAAGACATTTACTAATATTAAAGAATTTGTTGAAAGTTAAAAAATTGTTTTAGATAAATTGTCGTAATAATTAGTAACGCATTTAATGACGATTTATTTAAGGCAAAGAAATAACCAAAAACACATGAAATGTTTAATATTTCATTGAATTTGTAACTCATTTTGAATCCATTTTATATTTTTGGCTAATTTTAATAAATATTTATTTAATTATTAAAACAATTTTAAATTAAAACCCCACTTCTAGTGCATGGCTTTATTTAATATTTTCGAAGACTTGTCTGTGTTTAAATATTATAAAGGAATATGGTCGTTCCTATAAGTTAATTGCACCCAAAAATATTATGGTATATATGCTATTTATAAATTATTTTGTACATATTTGTAAATCGGTAGAGTATATCAATATTTAGTTGAGCTTGATTGCAGAGAATTGCTTCTCTATGTCATACAAAGTGTAGGGAAAATACTCTCCAAGCTCTCTAAGACAGGCACTACTCCAAGCGATAATAAGAGTTTAATAAGTAATTTATTATTGCGTTATTATTATTCTGTTATAATAATAATATCTATCTATCTAATATTATTATTATTTTTTTTTTTTTTAATAATAATTTTTAATTATTAATATCTATTATATTATCGCAAAGTTATTATGTTAGCTTTTTCTTATTTTTATGATTTACGTTGCTTTATTATGAATACATTTTCAAAACATTTAGTGCAGAACAAGTTAATCTTTGAGTATAAGATTTATTATTCTATGACTGGCTATGAATGACACCAAAGTACATTATATCTTAGCTGCTATAAGTGCTCAGCACACCTTGACATCTACAGAGCTTGACCCCTTGATCCCCTTTAACCAGCCAAATTATCTTAACATATTTACTTTCATTTAATAATAAAAGTAGAATGTGCAAAAATTTATCAGCTTCAGATAGGTAACGATAAATTTGCTTTTATTATCTAATAAAAATATCGATAATATTTATATTCTTCAATAAACATGCAATTTGTCTACAAGTCTAAAAAAAATATTGATAAAAAGATTAAATAATTTCTTCGAGCTGTTCAAGCTCAATTTTATTCCATTATGCAATGTTACCAAAAGGCAAATACTATTGACTAATATGTAAGAATGTAGATAATTTTATATACATATATTTATATATATATGAGAGTAAAAGTATTCGAAGTAAAGTTTTGTATAGGTAAAGAAGTAGTTTACAACATGGAGAAATTATTGCAAGAAATTTGGTTAATTTTAGAATAGGTAGTATATAGTTAAATATAGTATCAGATAGTTCATGTAGTAGTATATAGTAGTAAATGGTAACCTATAATATAAGTAATAGTATATAGTAGTATGCAATATAAAATAATTATATATATAGTAGTAGCTACTAAAAATAAGTAGTATATAGTTATATAAAGTAATGGTAAAAGTATATGGAGCAGAGAGAAATATATAGTATATTTACATTAGTAAATAGTAGTAAATGATATTATAATATAAACGTAACAGTATATAGTGATAAATTTAAAAAGTATTACATAGTAAAATATTGTATTTTATAATTAAATTTCTACTATATAGTAGTAGATAGAAAAACTAGCTGTGTAAAGCAATATATACAAAATGGGACTATCATATAGGGATTATCATATAGAAGCATATAGTGGTATAAAATAGTATGTATAAGTATAGGATAGTAGTATATAAAAAAGTAATATAGTATCACGTAGTAAATATAGTAGAGCACAGTAAAGTTTAGTTACAAAGAGTAAAAATGGTAGTATATAGTAGTGTATAATAAATTTAGTAGTCGATACTACTATGTGCTGTTATAAGACTTGTAGTATTTAGTACTGAATAGTAAAAGTAGTATTAGATATATATTAAAGTAGTAAGTAAAAGAATATAGTGAGTATATGGTACTACTCAGCATTGGAAAAATTGAAGTATATATTAGTCTTTACTAGCATCTATTATACTAATAGTAATTTTATAATAATAATAGTAGTATATAGAACAGTAACAGGATGTGAATTATAATAGCTGAGTTTAGTGTGCAGTTTAAAGGAAAAGACACAAATTTGAAATGTTTTCCTTTAAGAATGTTATTCAGCACTTTTATTTTTTGTGTACTTTAATGTGACCTTTGCAGGATAATAAATGTCCTGTATGAATGCTTATCATTACTCTGCCATAGGAGCATAGAACTGTCAATGGCCAAATCCAATGTTTGGCATTAGTTCAATTAGTTAAATTAATTACATATTGAAGCATATGGCCTTAAACTGCAGTAGACGTTACTATGAGGGAATACTGAGAGTTGGCTGAGAGTTTATTTGCAGAAGGTCTAAATAGTTCTGCCATTGGCTAAAACAATTCCTCTTGTGAACTTCATTATTGTTGTTATCCTTGTGCTTGGCTTATTGAAAACTTATTTCCCTTGCTGCCTGTGACCTCTTCTTCCACTACTTATTTTTATTGTTTTCTTTTACTTTTTATACAAATATACAATCAAGTAGATTAAATCGGGTATACTTAAAATTTTGCAAATGCAAGCTCATGAAGCATATATATATATATAAACATATTATTATCAAGAAAATTGCATATCTAACTGATTTATTGAGATATTTTTATATTTAGTGTAAGCTTAAGTTTTTATGTTTGCTTTGGTAAGGGATATTCTGTAGTCAGGCATGGATTGCATTGTTATTTGTTTTGCTTTTGTCTTTATTTTGTTTTAGCCGTCATAGCGAAAAATTGAAAAGTTTTCCCAGCGTTTAATATAAGAAAATGCACAAGAGTTTTCCAAAGCGAAAAGCATGTTGAGAAATTGGTGAAAAGACAAAAATGGAGAGGGGTAGAGGAAAGCGAGAAGTGAAAAGAAAAGCAGCATCATTCCTTGACTTTGAGCACGACCATTTGCATTTTTATTAAAATGAGAAATTGCAGTAGTTGCAGTTGCAGTTGCAGTTGCAGTCGCAGTCACAGTTGACTAAAATGTTATACGTAGGGTACAACCACGTTCCGGATATTACAAAGCAGATGTCACAGGTCAAATGGTATATCAGCTAGAACGCCCAAAACTTGTCAACTAACTGTATTTAATATTGATAGACGTAAAATGCCACTTAAGTGCCGTAAACAAAAAACAATTTCTTATATTGATTGATTGAAACAATGGCAAAAGCTTGAAGTTAAGAAGGGAATTCTACTTTTAAAAAGTACATTTTTGTATAGCATAAGAATGGGCTTATTGTTATAACACAACGTTGCCAGACTGCACGTAAAATATATGATATTTTTTTTGTATTTCTTTTTTTTATATTTGTTGCCAAGCAACTGAATTTATGCTTGAAGTTGCATTGTAAGCACTTTAAGGCCTTATATGATATGGCTGTATTCCTGACTTAAGTTCACTTTTCACGGTTTTACCACAGATTCTTTACTTTTCTTTCTCTCATTTGTTGCTGTTGTTATTGTTGCTGTTGTTGGTGATGTTGGTGTTGTTGCTGTTGTTTGTGTTGTTGGTGTTGTTGCTGTTGTTCATCCACTTCGCATTCTGGGTGTTTATACAGCTACTGCAGCTGCTTGAATGGGTGTTGGGCGAAATAATAATGAATTTGCGGCATGCCACCCGAACACTTTCAACACCAATGCCAACGCCAACGCCAACGTTAACGCTAACGCCAACGTCAACGCCAACGCCTATGCTGGCGCCTTTGCACAGTATGCGCCAGATTTAGCCCAAGCTATCAAGAAGATGCACATACATCAACCCGAGTCCTTTACCATGCCCCCAACAATATATATGAAGGCAGCTGCCCCAAGCTGGGCCACCGAATATGTATGGCAGCTAATATGTTGGTTGGTGTCGCCTCTCTCAGTGCCGCTGAAAAATGCAGTGACATGTGCTATAGCTACAGCTGCTGCCAATCCTTGCCGCCTTGACACTCTCCCTGCGGTTCACCAGCAGCTGCTCCATTGAAACAAATGCGCTGGGCGTGCGTATATCCTTTACGTTAGTGGAAATGGAAATGATGCAGAGGCGGTGTAGAGCTTTGATGCGCTGAACAATAGCTATAAAAAGGATTAACTTGCACAACAAAAGAAGTATGGGGTATCTTTGTGGGGGGGGGACAGTAAAGGAGGTTCGTTTTTATGCTATATATATGTATATGTATATATATATATGTGTGTCTGTATGTGTGTAGGCGAACAACGTTACGACAGGCAGCTGGTATATAAATTTTCCAGAGCCAACCAAGTGCCAAGCATTGGTCTATGGGCTAGCAAATTTATAGTTTCCACACCCCTCCCAAACAAATACTACCAACACCTTCCCCTATATAGACACAACCACACCACTTCAACAAACAACAGCACAGATTTGTTTTTGGTGTGCTACCAGCACATTGTTTGTCCTAGGCTGAAACATTTTTTTGATTGCAATTATTTAAGCAAAATTATTTTCATAGCTAACAAATTGCTTAAAATGTCCATTAAAGAATTGGAACGGGCACAGTACATAAAGCCAGAAGCTAAACAACAATGCTTACAATGCAATGACATATAGCCCAGTACATTTTTAATAACAGTTTGACACATATATATTATATACATATATATTATATTTATAACTAAAAACGCTATTATATTGATATCAATTTTACTCAAAATTCTTTTGGGAAAAATTAAATGGAATTTGAATATTAAATATACATAAGAAACCATTAAGGTGTAGCTTATACATAATAATAATATTTACAAACAAAACTTTAAATTAGCATCAAGTCAGCTGACTTATTAGATTATGTGGTCGACGTCTGTTTAGGCGATCCACACAGCGATGCGTAGTGTCGTCATTATGGCGTTTGTGGCTTGAGTGCAGCAAGCAACAACAATATTTGCAGATGGCGCTGTGCCTGCTGTTGTTGCTGCTGATACTGTACTTGCTGTTGCTGTAATATGTTTTTGCTAATGAAGTATAAGCTTAATCATAGTATTTTGAAAAAAGAATTCAATAAAAAAAAAGTATTTGCAGAAAAAACTCACTTAAACAAATTCTTTGGAACCAATATGTAATACAAAATTTAATTTTTACTATTTTGAAAGCATGTTTGGTATATTGTACAGTACCTTTAGGTTATGTTTTAGTTTATAACAGGGTTCCCTTTAACTTCTACACAGCAGCAAGAGCCATTAAAATATTGCTCCACCCTGTCAACCGCTGTAATATTTAACATAGCCGAAACAAAGCCAAAGCAGTGCCAAAGCAATTGCTCTAATTAGAGCGGGGTGAGTCGAGCAATTGCTATTATGATTTTCGGCTATGGCTCTGCTTCGGCTCTGTTAAATATAACAGCTGTAGCGAGGGCATCACCAAATTTTCAAATGATGATTTTAAATATTTAAATATAATATAATGTAAAAAACAGAAGGACTAGTAATCAATATAAAAAGAAGAATATTAAAAAATTTTAAGAAACAAATGCGAATTTTTTGCCCTGAAGTTGCAGCTGACAGCTATTTAGTGTTTATTTTGTGTTTCTTTTTTTCTTTGTTATTGTTGTTGTTGTTTTTTATGGCTTATGTTATGTGATACAAATATGCATGTGTTTATTATTTTAATATTTTTTTTTTTGCTTTTTGAGGAATTCGCTTAATTGTTAATTCCCTCTAAGGTGCCCTGGTCCTCATCGCTGCTGCATTGACTTAAATCGCTGACACTGTTGCCACGATGTGGCCACATTCTGATTATTGGTACATTTCCATCGCCATCATAATCAGAACCAAATCCAGAATATCTGACAAATGGTAGCACATTACTGGGCAATATAGAATTATCACTCGACTCGCTAGAATGATCGATCCCATCAGCTGAATCCAATTCATCGTTTTCCATAAAAAGAGATGTCGGCTCTGACGAATTCATATATCTATGATAATCATGCCAGCTACGTGAACGGCGAGTCCTATCTCTTGCTGGCATTGATTGGATATCCGAATTGTTCACGATTGTTGCTTGTTGTATATGAGCCCATGGATCGTCGTCCGCAAAAGAAGTACTATTATTTCTATTACTATTCCCGCGTCCATAATGATAGCGCAAATTGAAAGGGATTCCTGCATCCAGCTGTGTTTGAGATGATTGTTCCGAATCATTGTTTGATACATGTATATTATCGAATCCGCATATTATTGGCACCAAATTAATATCATTAGAATTCATATGCATATTCAAACGTGAATTATTTGATCCACTCATAGGCATTGTTGAAGGCCTATTAAACACGCTGTCATTGTCCCATTCTGAGCTTGAATTGAACAAATAACTATCATCTACTTGCAATCCATATGTATTTCCTACACGAAGACCAGTTGAATTGGTATTCCCTGCACGGAGACCAGTTGAATTGGTATTCTGCATGGTTATTGAATTATTTCCCGACAATCCTCTGCGACTTCTGGAATGAAAATTCTCACTAGAATTGGACATTCTATTCTGTGCTGTAATGAAAGTTTTATTAATTTTTCACAATTGTCGAAGTTGATAAATTTTTGACTTTGATTTTGGCAATTGGCAGTGTTGCCCAGGCTGTCTTTGTTGGGGTAACCATTTTTTTAAGGGCTGCATAATTGATATTCAATTAAACGATATATACTATATATATAAATGTATCCACAAATTTTTTCGAAATTAACAACACTGTTAGATAATAACTAAAATCACATAAAAGCTGCTATTATTTTATCAACTTAAATCATAATAAATGCATAAATACTAGACAATTGAATTATATATTAAAAATAAAAAAAAAAACAAATAATAGTTTATTATTATATGATAAATATTAGAATTTTTTCAATTCAAATTAATGCATTTATGGCATTTTATTTATTGGCAGCTTTAAAATAATCTACTGCTTAATAAGTTTCTACCCGTTCAGTTCACTATTTATACACTTCTCTACCCTTTCCAACGTTTTTTTTTTTCAACTCATTCATAAAAAATAGAAATAAAAACAAGTAAGAAGTCTGTAGTCGAGTGTACCCGACTACGAGAGCCCCTTTGCCTACATATACAGCCATACACACACATACTCATACATACACACAGTTCTGCACGTGCTTAGCCATTGCGCGCGCCTTTTAGCCCCACACGCTCTATAGCGCGGTACTTATTGTTGTATAACTTCCGTGTTTTTCGTTCAATTTTAACGAAACTCACAACTTAGATGAAGAATATAGTAGTGTGCAAAAAAGAAATCTTATCGGTTAAAAATTGTACCTTATAATCGTTTTTTTCGATTTGCGGGGGTCAGGGGAGGAAATTTTAAAAATCAAAAACAAACTTGTATAGCGTACGAACATAACAAATCTACGTTCCAAATTTCGTTGCTTTAGCTCTTATTTTGCGCGCACTACTATACCCCCCCGGAGCCCATAACGCCACTTTTGATGATCTATAACTTCCGAGATTTTTGATCAATCTTACCCAGACTTACAACATCGATCAAGAATGGTCTAATTATGATGTGTACCAAAAATAAATTTGATCGGTTGAAAATTATGCCTAATAATCGTTTTTTTCGATTTGCGGTGGTCAGGGGAGGCAATTCAAAAATCAAAAACAAACTCGTATAACCTACGAACATAACGAATCTAGATTTCAAGTTTGGTTGCTCTAGCTCTTATAGTCTCTGAGAAACAGGCGTTCATACAGATGGACAGACGGACAGACGGTCAGACGGACAGACGGACAGACAGACAGACGGACAGGGCTAGATGAACTCGTCTTGTCGTCCTGATTCAGAATATATATACTTTATGGGGTCTCCGATGATTATTTCTATGTGTTACATACTTTTGGATTTTGCACATTTCCAATATATTTTTTACAAAAAGGCAAAGGGGCTAAAAAATGGAATTGAAAGTAAAGAACAAAAACTTTGCCCTCTGGTCAGCATATCCATTCAAACCTTTAGCTCTTCAAGTTAAGTGGATTGTGTAAAATTGATGAAAGTTCTATGTGAGTGGAGGGAGTGTGTCAAGGAGAGGGTGTTGGGTTACGGTGGTTTAAAGCTGCTTTTCTTTGCACTGTAAGAAGGACATGTCCTGCTGTTTTCCGTTCATTTCTTTCAGCTGCTGTCAGTTTGCCCTATTCGCTGTTGTTGGGCACTTGCAATTTTCTCCCCTGCCCTTTCTCTCTTATATTCCATGCCGCTGCCGCTCACTCTGTCCTACTAGCTTTCCACTCTATGCTTAAATGACAAATGCACAAATGAAATATCAAATAGTCAGAGCGTTCAAATGCAGGATTATCAGTCTTCGAACGCAAACATATGCCCCTGATATGTCTTCTTGCCAGGCAGTCAACCAATCAACCAGACAACCAGTCAAACAGTCAACCAGTCATGCAGCCAACCTGTCAGTATATCAATAACAAAACGATTTGTTAAGCGAGTCAGTTGCGCATTTAGAATTTCCCTTACAGCTGCAACTCGAGGACAAATTGTTTTCTGCTTTTAAACTCATTAATATTTAATGAATTTTCTTGCTAAAATAACAGATGCGGCAAACGACAAGACAAAATACTTAACTAAAAGGACCACAAGTGTAATAGTATCTTACCTTATTTAAAATAGCCTAAAATGTAAGACATTTCTCTCTTAACGCTCATCATCTGGTCAATTTAAAAGCTTTTGATTGATGTTCAAACATTAAAACATTTTACCTTAAAATAGAAATTCTGCACCAAATAAAGGTAATTTTAGTAATTTAAATAAGGACAACTGAACTAGGTTATAAAACAAAAGTGTCCTGGGTTAGACTACCAGCAACTAAGTAATAGTTGGTGGAATTAAGAGCACACTTTATTCAAATTTTAATATTTAACAATGATAGAGAAAGTTTATTGAATTTAAAAGACAAACAAATAAGTAAGCTATAGTCGGGTGTATCCGATTACGAAAGCCCCCTTGGCCCACATATGCGCCTTTTAGCCCCACCGCCCCATAACGCGATACTTGATGTTAAATTACTTCCATGTTTTTTATTCAATATTGATGAAATTTACAATGTAGACCAAAAATAGTCTACTTATTATATGTGCACAAAAGAAATTCGGTTGGTCAAAAATTGTGCTTAACCAACGGGTTTTGCGTATTACGGGAGTCAGGGAAAATTTAAAAAATCTAAAATAAATTCTTATATCGCATAGGGAATGCAGATTTCAAATTTTGCATCTGTATATACTTTAAAGGGACTACGATGAATATTTCTACCTGTTACATACTTTTCCATTTTGCACAAATACAAAAGCTCCCTTTTACCTCTTCTCAAAGGAAAAGGAGACTGAACAATTAAGCTAGCAAAGAAAAATATAAATTTTTAAACATAAAAAATAGATTTCTTGCAAAATAATGGAATATATTTTATTTTTATAATTTATTTTTATTTAATAATTTAAAAACTAAAATGCATAAAATAATCTCCGTTAAATACAAACTCTAAGCATAAACCTCTCTTTCAGCTTTAAGCTAAATATACAGAGAGAATCCTTAAAGATTTACAATACAAAAGCATAGCTTTAGTATATGTTTTAAATTTCCTTAAATAAACTGGAATATAAACTGTGAAATAAACATATCTTCTTTTCAAAAAGTTCTACGTTTGCTATTAAAGTTGATCCAAAAATACCTAGATCCAAAATAAGCTTACCTATGCAAATATCCATAAGGATAATGTATTAATGGGCTTACCATACTACCGCAACTTTCCTTTTACCTCAAGTAAAATTGTTCCTTTTATTATGTTTTGTTTCTTTTCATTTTTTTTTACTTTACTTTAAATGGAAGCAATAGAAAGTTGTGCTGTTATCCTGTCACACATTTCCAAGCACATTAGCACAAAGGTCACAGCACATTTATCACATATTTTTGGGTAGCGATTTACTTTTCTATATCTTTATTTTCTCACACATATATATATATACATATATATATATATATATATATATGTTTATATATATATTTGTATACTTTATTTTGCAATGAAATTCTTAGCTACTTGCCATTGTTTATATAGGATTTAAGGCTGCGTTTCCCCTTTTTTTTAATTCTATACCCTTTACCCAAGCAACGAAAAGGATACGCAGCATAATATGTAAATCGATGTGAAGTGCTTTTGGCAGTATGCACAATTTACAGGTCTTCTTTATAGTCGTGCATACTCTAATAATTTGTTTTTACTTGTTTTATATATATTTATTTTGGTTGGCTACGGTTGCGTATACGCAATTTTCAATTTCTTTCTTTTGTATTTCTTTGGATCTGGAACCGCCCAGTGCTTGGGTGCCCGCTATTATTGTCTACCGCAGTCGCATGGCACTGACAATTGAAATCTACAGGCAGTCAGGCTGGGTGGCTGGCAAACATTTGTAGCTGTAACGCGACCGTACAGCATGGCGTATGAGTAACGAGTTATGTGCAATGCGACGAACCGTATAGAACAGCAGAACGCATTTGTGTATATATGTGAGTTTGTGTGTATGTATGTTTTATTTGTATTTGTATGTTATATCCAGAGTTTCGTCTTCATCTTAGTTTTGTACCCATTTTACCGCAAATTTGTTTTCAACGTTTTTGTTTATTTGTTTTCTTATTTAAATTGCTTAATTTGCATTAAATGACAAGCAGCAGCTCCACCCTTGACTGCAAAAATGGGATACTCTAAAGTGGACTCACTCCAAAACTCTGCAAAACTTTTTGGGTTCAGACAGACACAAAAAGCCTTTTTGTTTTGTATTCCGTATTTAGTTTAACAGCAACAAAAAAAAACAACAAAAAAAAACAAGAGAAAAATAAGAGAAAAATGATACAAGCAGTTTGAAATATATACACTTAAATCTCAATAATAAATATGATATACATAACAACAACTCCAAAACTCAATTAAAATTAAAAGAAATAATAATATAAAAAAGATTAAAAATATATATATATATATATATATATATATATAATATATAAAACAAAAATAAAATAAAATAAATAACTTACACATGAACAGACACGCAACTAAATGCATAAGAATGAACTTTTGCATTATTTTCGAATAAAACAAATTCAATTTAAATCAAACAAAACACTTCATAGAATTTTTCTTTCTTTTTCCATTGGTGTTCAACACAAAAGCTTATAATAAAATAAAAATAAAAAAAACTAAAAAAAAAATTACCATAAATCAAACCAAATAGTTCAACAACTTTATAAAGAATACAACAACAAAGTAAATAAATATAAATAAAGAACTCATAAATAACTATAAAACTTTTCAAATTCAAAATAAAACTATGCCAAAAAAAAAACATAAACAGTGCAAGCAAAAACCAAAGTTTTCAATAAAAATATAAAAAATAAAAACAAATCAAAAATTAAAATAAACCTAATAAGTTAATGTTTTGCTTTTAATAATATCTTTTATATAGTTTCAACAAAAACAAGTTTATGAACCCGTTAATATATATTAAAAATACCACGATATAAAATGTCTGGCAATGATGTTTCGGTAACTGAAACAGCACAAAGCGATCAGGTATGTATATGCTAGAAATATATACTCTCTCTCTCTTAATATATATATACAAAAGATATACACAAACTATAAACACCTGCTAAAGATCCAGCTTTAATAATAAAAACCAACGCATGATTATAATTTATGTTTTTATAGCTGTATGCTTACATACAAATACGATTATATATCAATATAAGTATTTTGAACTCTATTCACATTTAGTTTGTAGCTGTACTCAATATATGCTATATTTAATGAAAATCTACCACAATCCTATTTCTGTTACCCTTTTATAGCATACATACACTCAGGGACAAGCAAATATTTGCACAAATTGAAAGTGATTGCAATCACAATGCACAATGCAATCTCACAATAGTTATACATAAATATTATATCATAGTCAGTTAACTTTAATAAACTAGCAGCATTTTGATATTAGGAAAATTCGCAATTTTCAAAATAAATACCTCAATATTAATGCATTTATATTTTTCAATATATTTGATTGCAATTATTCAAAAAATTGAGTGTCTCTTGTATAAAATAGCAAAATATTGCCTAGGATAGATTAATATCAAATTTAAAATTTTTATGAATAAACCTATTTATATGCCCTTGAGTGTATGTGTAGTTTTATTTTCAACAATTGGCATATTTAACCCTTTATAGCGCAGTGTTGCAGATCTGCAACATACCGTTTAGAAGCCATTATCTTCCAGTGTGCATTGGCAAATTTAAAAAAAAAATAATTTATTGCTGTTTAGAAATAATCATTTTATTAAAAAAAAATACTGGTCACTCTTAATTATGCCAAATAACCCAAAAATAATTATTTTTCCCGTGACTTTTGTAAATTCTAAAAACTTGAATTTTTGTGCAGATTCTTTATCAAAAAAAAAATATTAAAAAACAATTTTTTAATTGAAACTATTGAAAATTATTAACAGGTATATATTTATTTTTTATATATTGTCAAATTTTGGTAATTGGTTCATTAAAACCCGAGAAAATCAGCAATTTAGCTGTGTTGCACACACATTTTTTTTTGAAAAAAAAACATAGTAAAACCGAAATTAAAAAAAAAGAAAAGTTTTATTTTTTATTTTCAATTTTACACCAAATAAAAAGTTGAAGATTATAGTTGTTGCACTTTAAAGGGTTAAATATCGTATGTTACTTATGCAAAGCCTACAAATATATATATTTAATTTTTTTTCCTTTTATTTTTTTGAGTGTGATTGTATTGCCTACCCAAATACACGCACACACATGCTTATATATGCATGTATTTAAAATATAATTTATTGTATTTTGGCGCATTTAAATTTGCTTTTGATTATGCATGAGTAGGGCAATTGCATCGACAGAGCATTTGCCAACTCTATTTGGGTTTTTGTGAGCATGTGCATATTTATGAGAGATTTTCGGTTAAAAATTTTGAACAAAATTCTTAAACCAGACTTTGTTGATACGCAGAAAAACATGTAAACAAAAACCACAAACGATTTTATTAAATTTTTTTTCTATTTCTCACATTGTTTATTCCTTTAGAGGAATATAAAACCAATCGTAGGGATCAACGAATATGAAAAAATTGATACTGTGCAAAATAAAAAACTGTTTTTGAGTTTTCTTTTATTTTATTTTTCCTTTTTTTTTTTAATTTTTCGACATCGGTACCAAAATCGTAAATGAAAAGAACACAAAAAAAAATCAAAAAAAATAAGAAAAATTAAAAGAAAGTTAAAAAACGTTGCATAGTTTCATTTTGCCGCATTGATCAAGTACTAATCAAATAAGGACTTTAACCGTATACTCAGTTCATAGCAAATTCTTTGGTATTTACATATCATTTGTGCTATACTTGTACCATGTACGAGAACAAGTGCCAAGCCCACTTTCTATCTCCCATGGCTATGAAAAGTAAAAGCCTCGCTCATTACGACCAGACGACACCACAGTTACGACGAGTACATGGGGACCGTTGAGGATGAAGCTTTAGGTCATAATACAGTTTGGGTGAGAATTGGTGAGGGGGATTCATGATGGTTTGGTGTATATGTAAGAGAGAATTTTCCTGGTGCGCTGCCAAGTGGGCTAACGATTTTTGTGTTTTTGCCCTTTTGTTGCTTGGTCCCCGCATTTGGCCCGTTATTTGATCATCATTAGCGATACGTATCGGTCCGAGGTCTCGAGTACTGTATTCTTTGACTAAGGTATGTAAAGGTCGCCTGCATTTATACATATATACATGTATATCTCGATATGTGTATGTATGTGTGGGTGACTCTGGTATAGCACTGATGACGTCGTCATGTTAAGGAGTCCTTTTGTGGTTGCTAGCGCTCTGCTTGGCTGCCTGCACCAAAAGTTGCAATAAAACTTTTGTAGCTCTTTTGTGCTGTGCTTCAGTTGGTTGGCTCTTTGATTAAGCCAAGTGTAGCCTATGCATGCCGCCTGGTCGGCAGCCAGCTAAAATTCCATCTAAAACCAACCAACAGTACGGGCCACTATGTAATTAAATAATTGCGGTAAGCTAGCCACCAAATCGAGCTAATGCATTTGGCTCAAATCTTACATGCCTTGCCTTGGTTTAGTTTCCTTTATTTCTGTGAAAATTGCATTTCATAACTTACTTTTATGTACATTTGCTGCAGGCAATTTTACAATTTGCTTTCAACAAAAAATAATTGAAAACTTTCTGCAGTAATTCTTTGTGTTACAGGACACTTTTCCCAAAAATATTCATCGATTAAATCTATGCACAATTAACCATATTTAATTCATGTTTTAATTACAAATCTGATACCTTGAGGCAAGACACAATATTTTATCTTTATGTGAAATTATGCGGAATTATTTTATTATCACCTAGTTTTATTTTTAACTTTGTATTATTTATTTTTTTTATAAAATTTTTATTAAATTATTATTTATTCTTTACTATTTACTATTTCTTATTTATTATTTATTTTTAAGTATTTACATTTATTATTTATTTATTAATATTTGTAATTTATATATTTATTATATTTACATCTCATCATTAATATTTAATATATTATTATTTATTCTTTTATATTTATTATTTATAGCCTAATATTTACTCTTTATTATATTTTACAATATTTATTTTCATTATTTGTATTTTTTATTTATATTTTCATATTTATCATATTTTTATTTATTCTTTAATATTTATTATTTAATTTTTAAATTTGCTTTTTATAATTTATTATTATAAATTATTTATTAGTTTATTTTTATTAAATCTATACTATTTATTATTATATCTATTTTATTATGTATTAGAAATTATTTATTCTATTATTATTTATTATTTATAACTGTTGAACCTATTATTTTCATTTGGATTTTATCGCAGTCAGAAAATTTTAAGAGCTTCTTTAATGATACAGTCTTATAAATCTTACCTCTACTATATGATTATTAGTACATTAAAAATTTATTTAAAAATTAACAAATAATATTTATAATTTTACAGCAGGAACACTTTTTTCTCTTAATTGAATTATTTGCAACTCTCTCGCCTCTAAGTTTATAAAGTTGATTGAAATATCTTTTCATATAAATGATAATAATAAATATATATTTTAACTGATTTTTTTTAATATAATGAATTGTGATTTAGATATCATATATCCTACGCATGACTTAAATTAAGTTTTCACTTTTCTCCAAGTGCTGTATTCGGTTCAATCCACTGGAAAAGTAGCTTTACTTATCTGCATTATAAAGTAGTTTTTAACAATATAATATGTTTTAGTTGTATATATAATTTAAGTTTATGCTTGATGCACTCTGTTGCTGCTTAAATTTGTTTTGCGTCTTATGTTTTCTTAAAAAGAAAATAAAACTAAAAAGTTATACAAATAAAGTTCAGCACCAGTTATTCCAAAGTCCAACTCCAGCTCCAGTTCCAGCTCCAGTTTCTCGCTGCTTGCAACTAAAATCCATACAAAACACCATAGCAAGAACAACATCAATACACATACACAGACAGAGAACACAGTTTAATAAAGATTTAACAGGCGCACTTGTTGTCAACACACAATTTTTATGGCTGCTCTTTTTACTTCGCCCTCGACAAAAAGTATATGCCCGCTAGTGCGGCAACAGCACATCATCAATATTATCGCTATCACAGCCACAAGCATTCACAGCAGCACTACCAGCAGCAACAACAGCAACAACAACAGCAACAGCAACTACAAAGCTGCATGCGTCACATACCACAGCAACCACAGCAACATCGACAGCAGTTGCAGTGGGAGCAACAGCAACAGCAACAGCAACAGCAACAACAACAGTTACAGCAACAACAAAATCAACAACAGCAACTGGTCAACAGCTCCAGCGAGTTTGACGAGTTCCACTGGCCAAGCAAGCAGCTGCAACCGCAGAGTGTTTCTGGAGGAATTGTTGGTGGCGGGGGTGGGAAAATCTATATAACACCCGCAGATATACCGCCACCACCTCAGCCACCTCAACCACTTCATTCGCATGGCGGCGTTAACAGTAGTAACAGTCATAGCCATCACAATGGAAACAAAAGCAGGCACCACCAGCATCCGCAAACGACGTTAACGACTCCACACCGAACGCCACCACATCGCTGCAAGTGCGAACATCCCATTGAGCTGCTGGACTATGATTATGAGGATACAGCGGCGGTCACATCCGCGTCCGCACTGCACTTACATCGACACCAGCACCCGCCCTACTATTACAAGGCATCCACAAACTCGGCAAGCAGCTATCAGCTGAGACGCCACAGTGCCAAGTTGCATGAATCCATGCTGGGTGGTGTCGGTGGCAGCAGCCTCGACGATGATGATTTAAACAGTGCTGCTGGCTATGGAGGCGGTATGACACGTTTTAAGGTAAGCCGCACAAGACACACACACAAACACACTTATGTTGGTTACCTTTCCCTTTCACACACGCACATAAACACACATACATACATACGGGCAGACCTTGTTGCCCCTCAATTAAAAAACTGATATATCCTGAAGAGGACAAATTGCTTGTGGGTGCGGCTGTGATAATGAATCTCCAGTTAAAGCTGTCGTTGTGTGGCTGGTCAAGTGGTCAATAGGCAACAAAATAAGCCCATTAAGACAACACGTGGAAGGACAATGCTTTATAAGTGTCTCCCTCTCTATCGCTCTCTCTCTTTAGTTCTGTATCTCCTTCTGTATGTCTCTCTGTGTGTAAACATGCAACACGTGACAACATGCTATAAAAAATTCTAGGACTGGACAGCTCAATGTGAAAAATGAAGTAGCTACAATAGCAATGAAATAACGTAAAACTACAGTCAAGCTTCCTTAAAGCAAAAGTTCATAATACGAGAAGAAAGTTAAGGATATAACAAATTTCTATATTGTATTCATATTGTGAATTTGATTATATTTTTTTTTAATTAATTGATATATAGACCACATTCAGATATTGTTCAACAATTTGTTAATGTTATTATTAGTATTATAACTAATAATTATTTAGTGCAACTCATAAAATAAACAAATGAAATTGAAAAATATTTTCGAAGATTAACTTTTTGTATATTTAATAATTTTATAAAATTATTTAAGGCTATAGAAGCTCGACTGTAATTTAAAAATTAAAGTAGAAAGGTCTTAAAGTGTATATAAAAATTATTATTGAAGTTGAGTTAAAATCAGAAAGTGTTTGTCAGAGAACTTACTTCCGTTTTGGTTAAAAGAAAAGTGGAAAAATATGTCATTCATTGTAAGAGGATAATATAAAAGGAAGAAGAAAGCAACAAGAAGAGTGAAAAAGGGAAAAACTGAATAAATGAAGTTCTTTAATGGATGTGACACTTTAAACATAATGCATATATACATATATATATTTATAATTAATAGGAAAGAAAGATAAAGTAAGCCTCTTAAATAAGTAATTAACTCTTCTAAAAAAACAAAAAAAAAAACAAAAAAAAATTAAGAAAAAATGAAACTTGACCATATTAAATAAGTAGACAATTTATGTGGCTCATTTGTCTAATACGCTTAGACGAAAATGTGTTCACAATTAGTAAAATTGTATTAAAATCGGGTAGAACAACGACGAATAGGGACAAGGGACAAGTGTGCCCAAGGACAATGACGGCGCGCCCAGGAGGACAACAACTAATTAACTTTGCCAGTTTAATGAAAAACTAAACGACAAATGACAGGCCAAGAGGACGCCCTAAGGAACAACCATCAGCAGCACCCAAAAAAAAAAAAAAGGAAAGAAATAAAGAAAAAGGAAAAACAGCAGAAAAACCAACCAAAAAGAAAGAGAAAAAATGAAATAAAATAAAATAAAACTAAAGGCAAAACGTTGCTTACTGCTTTTGCAGCTCATTCATTTTTTAAGAGGACATCTGGCTGGGGTAAGGACCTTGTCGGCTTGCCGCAAGTCACAGCGATTATGTTTGAGGCACAAAAAACAAAAACAACAAGCACAAAACAAAAAACCTGCTAACAAAATGGCAACAAACACTAAACAACTATACGACATGTGGTGCAACATGGATATAAATTTCATTCAACTTGTCGTGCAGCAATAGCCCCTGTTTCCCGGTCCATAACTGGTCAACGCAGCTTTAGCCTGATTTGTACTGTACTGTTCTGTACTGTCCTGTTTTGTCCTGTTTTGTCCTGTTTTGTCCTGTACTGTCCTGTACTGTCCTGTACTGGCCTGTACTGTCCTGTGGTGACCAACTAATTGCCGGAAGTTCAAGTGCACAGGCACAAGATTCGAGTTGAAGCTAAAACAGCTGATTTCATTTCGTTTATCCGCTAGGGATTTGTTTGCTCCTAAAAGCATTCGGTTTCATATTTATTTAATGAATTCGTTTGGGTCTTCTCTGGCTCCACTAATTGCGCCATATTGTGCACAAATTCTATTCACAAATCCCCAAAACAATTCGTGCCAAACAAAAGCCACTCATTGCTAACAAACGCAAACTATTGAGGCGATTTTTCAATTTGCACGCCAACAACAACAAACAATATCCCTAACTATGATTCGACAAACTATTAATACTCTACCATATAGGGCATACTCTTTGCACAATGTTAGAAAATTTAATAGTAGCAAAAAAAACCTAAAAGGAAATAGCGTCAGAATTGTATATAATAGAAACCTGCTTTTTATATAAATTTAATATAGGGTATATATATACATATATTAAAAAATAGATTAAATTTAAGACTGCGAAATGTTTTATAAGTGGAAGGATTTAAGATATATAACGATAACACACATATTTATAATATATTGGCATACTTTAATTATATAAGTTTTCATCGGTTGCATTATTTGCAATAATAAATATATATAATAAATTTTTATATAAAAGGTTTAAGATTATAGGTATACATTAATGATTAAAGAATTTTATTGCAGATTATATTATATTTATTATTTATTTATTAAGTGGTTTATTAATTTATTGATTAATTGTTTAACGATTTTTTAACGATTAATTTATTTCTTTATTTACTTATTTGTTTAGTTATTAATTTATTTATTTACGTATTTATTCCTTTATTTACTTATTCAATTATATTACTATTATATTATATATTTATTAATTTCATATATTTTCTTTTCATATCTATTTCTATATTTATTTTAAATAATATAATATATATAATGTTTTATAAGAGAAGTATTTTTAAATAATATTACTAAAATATATATATATATATATATATTATAAAATGTTTGTATTTTTATATTCAATAATTAATTCAAATTGTATTTTATTTATTTATTTATTAGATGAATATATTTATTTATTTACCTATATTTCTTTTTAATATTTATATTTTTTTTAATTTTATTTATCATTTTTATATATTTTAAATAATTTATTTTATTAAATTCGTTGCTTATTTTTATAAAATCTTTACATTATTTGGCTATAATCTGTAGTATTAAGAACCAAAATCAGTTACAATATGATATTGGGGTATAGAGTTCGTTAAAGAAACTCTGACAAAATTATCGAAACTTTTCAATCACATTTAATATATATATATATATATATATATATATAGAATGCTGTATCGAATGCTATTGCCAAAGTTATGAAATAGTTAAAATACTAGCTGTAATGTTGTGAAAAGGTAATGGAATGAAAGCAATACGATGGCTTCAAACAAGGCAAAAAAAGCAAAATAGAAATAAAAATAATATAAAAATAAATAAAAAGGGAAAAAAATAAGAAAAACAATTTCAATTTGATCTACATTTATGAAATGCGCTGACTCTGAAAATGCCCCAAACCAAATCATTGCGGTACCTATTGGGACCATATTTTATGAGCGTTCTAGCCATAAAATCGTACAACTTGTAACTAACATGTCTTCGATGCCAGTTGCAGTTGCCACCAAGGTGCCATATATTTAAGCTATCCCATAGCAAATCATTTGGGAATTTAGAGCACACGTGGCGTAAGCTCTGGGTCAATGGGTGTGTGTATATGCTTCTAAATCTATGTGTATGTGTGAGTGTGTGTGTGTGTGTGTGGGTGTGGGTGTGGTGTCAACAGTCAACTTGTATGTGTGTTCTTCGATTTCTTTTGCATATTTTAATGGCATAAACAGAATGTGTGTTTGAGTGTGCGAATTGTTGACTTTGTAACTGAAAATGTTGACTGGCTAAACAGATAAAAGCTCATAAGGCAAAACTATATGGTAAAAGGTCAGAGTTCAGTAGATAATTTATAAGCATATAAATTGAAATGTAGTCAAACTGCATTTGAATATTATTAAAGAAAAAGCTGAATAAACTAAATATAAGTAAATGCTTAAGTAAGATACATATATTTGCGTAACATCTTTAAGCTTACAGGCAAGCATGTAATCTCTATCAATATACTATATAGAAACTATTTACTATAAAGTTAAAAACCCCTATTAAAGTAAAAATATTGATTTATTTATATGTCATGAAGTGGCTGTTATTGTTGTCCAACCTTGATTTCAAAACAAAACAAAAAATATTGAATCGAATAGTTGTCAACAGTTGCCACAATAACAAAATCTTATCATTATTTCTATAATCCATTGACACAACAAACACGATACACAAAAATACACAATTAAAATTATAAGCCATTTCATTGTATAATGAAGCATATCGACGTTGCTCTATTTAACAATAAACATTATATATTTATTTCTTTTTTTGGTGTTTTTATTTTACTTATTTCTTTATAAGAAATAATGTCGCGCAATGCAATGCAATCATGTAAGAAATAACAAACCAAAAGTCAATATATGTTACTTACATAAAAGTCAATTCCATTGGCTACCTGGTAAATTTTTTATATGCTTATGTCATGGCGCAATTGTGAGTTACCCTACTCTACTCTACTCTACTCTTACCTACTTCTTACCCTGTACTAACAGCTACCGTCTTTCACCTGACTATAGAAACCAGTTTTGTAACGTTTTCAGTCTGGTTAACTTTCATTTTCAGTCTGTCTTTGAGCTCAACTCAGATCGTTGACGATATTTTTTTTAGACAAATCGGGGGAATCCAAATAAAAAAAAGACCAAGAGGAGAAAGAGAAAGAAAGACTCATTGCGCATGCGTAACGTTACTACCAATATTTCTATGCAAATTCCCACCCATGGTATACAATTTGAAAAAAACGTGTTGAAAATTATTGATTATTTACCTGATGATTGCATCGAATTATAAAAATTGGCAAAACGTATTATAAATTTCAAATTGAATTCAATTTACTCTTACCTTAGGTTTGGGTTCTTCTTTTCATTAATTCAAATATTTTTTATAAATATTATCTCTCTTGAACAGGAAAATGTTAAAATTCCAAACAGGTTTTCTTATTGATGTAAACTTGTTTTTAAAGTTAGTTTTAACTCTGCAATATGTAAAATTTCTAATATGTACAGTTTCTTTAAAGAAAATAATTGCTATAAATAAAAAAAATAAACAAATATAATAACAATATAAATATAAAAAAAATTTTAATGAAAATTATGATTTTATTGAATTAGAAAATAATTACTTATTTTTTTATCAATTTAAGTTTGAATAGAAAAATTGTTAACTTTTAATTTATTTCAGGTAAAATTGCAATATTTAGATATTTTTCTTTTCTTTATTTTTTTTTTTGGTATATATTTTTATCACTTTTATTTTCAATTTAAAAAAATGACAATTTATTTCCTTTATTTTTTTTTTGTATATATTTTTATCATTTTTATTTTCAATTTAAAAAATGCCAATTTTAAAATTTACATAAATAAATAAAACATAAAGAAATATTATATATTTGAAAGTCTTTATATATTACTAAATTTTTCATAATACTAAATCAAGAAATTAACTTGGCTCAAAGATTGTTATCTTTGCGTACTTGGGATTGATTTTAAAAAATAAAAAGTAAGAATTACATAATATATAATTTAATAATATAGGAAATTTCTAATAATAAAATATATTATAAGAAAACTTTACTGGTTTTAAGCATTAATTTATTAATCAAAATGTTCTATAATCTAAGATAACAAAAATCTGCTACTATATAAAGTTTTTCGCAAAAAATACCAGTAAAACAGATTAATACTATAAAATAAATTTAAAGTGTAAAAAAATAAGAAAAGAAGAACTAATCTATTATACTTCATTCATAGAATCTGGTGAATTCCAAGGAGAAAAAACGTCGTTTACGCATAGTTCTATGCATTCTGGGGGCAATCATTGCTGTGGCTGTGGTTGCCACATTGATTGTACTACTTGTTGGATCTGATGGTGACAGCAATGACAATGATGGTCCAAAGGATAACGCAATCGATTTAGAGGATGTACTAAGTGGTCAATTATATGCCAAGCGTTTTAATGGTAGCTGGAGTGATGGCCAGAATCTGATATATAAACATCATGCGGTAAGTTGAAAGTAAATAATATTTTTTGCTTAATTCAATTTATGATATTTATATAATTTAAGGATGTTTTGGAGCTAAATACAAAAACTCAAGTGTTGTCAAAACTATTTGGCAACGCTTCACATTATGTACTGTATGAGAAATCAGCAGATGGACAATATTTGTTATTGGCCAAAAACTATAAGAAAAACTTTCGGTATAGTTTTCTGGCCCAATACGATCTATACAGCTTTGTTACAAATCTAACAACTCCATTGACCATTAAGAATGAACAAGCATATTTGAGTATGGTACAATGGTCTCCAGTGGGCAATGCATTGATCATTAATTTTGAACGTAATTTGTATTATAAAAAGAATGCTTTAGATACAGAGACACCTATTACTACTGATGAGCATGGTATCTTTTTAAATGGTATACCCGATTGGGTATATGAAGAGGAAGTGTTTAGCTCAAATGTAGCCACTTGGTTCAATCCATCTGGGTCTCAGTTAGCCTTTATACAATTCGATGATTCACAAACGCATGTGATCAATTTTCCATATTATGGTGATGCTGGTGACCTACGATTCCAATATCCATTGCATCAGGAGATACCCTATCCAAAGGCTGGTTCATCAAATCCTCGTGTTACACTCTATATGGCTGATCTTGAGCGTGCTGTGGCTGGCAATGAATTTCTAACTCCGATGCCAGTGCCAAGTGCATTGAATACTGAATCTGATTATATTGTTACCGTTGTCAATTGGTTGGATAATAATAATGTCCTATCGATATGGATGAATCGTATACAGAATGCTGCATATGTTGTTAGTTTTGATGGACGTAGTCGTAAGGTGGTAAGTAAACTGAAAATACTAAACTATTAACTATTCTATTCAAATTAAAAAAAAAAAATCACTTTCATATAAATAGCTTTATAGTACGGAATCAAAGACCGGTTGGGTTGACCTTTATACAGCTCCATTGAGAAATCGCAATGGCAGCAGGCTGGCCTTTATTTTACCCCATGATAACTACAAGCAATTACAATTGCTGTCAACAGATGTTAACAATGCGCAACTGGAGCCATTGACCACTGGGAAATATGTTGTGGATAGCTTACTCCATTGGGATGCTACGCATGATGTCATCTTTTATACAGCAAACAGTGAGGAGCATCCTGAGCAGCTGCATCTGTATGCAATACGTGCAATCACGAATCGTAAACAAAATGCCGATTGCTTAACATGCAAACTGATGACATCCGGCGACGTGGAGCAAAACTATTTCTCAGCTATTTTTAATGATGACAATCAAATTGTTATTACCTCACTGGGACCTGGTATACCCACCACTGGTATCTACGAATGGAGCTATGCAAATTGTTAGTTAACAAACTTGACTTTCATTGCTAAGTTTTGCTCATTCCCTTTCTTTATATACTTTATACTCTCTGTCTGTAGATAAGGTCACAATAAAGAAGCTCATGGATTGGGAGAATAATGAGGCTTTACGCGCCAAGTTACAGGGCGTTGCATTGCCTAGCCAAAAAATACTCACAGTTAATATTGATGGTGGTTTCCAGGCCAAGGTGCTACTCCAATTGCCCCCAAATCTAGATACAACTGGGAAAACTAAATATCCAATGCTTGTCGATGTCTATGGTGGACCAGATTCCTACTCTGTAAGCAATATATGCAACTAAACCATAGAACACTTAATTTATATATCTCTCTAAATACACCAGGTAACAAACAAATGGATTATGGACTGGGGTACTTACCTGTCATCAAATCAATCCGTTATCTATGCTAAGATTGATGGACGCGGTTCTGGGCTGCGTGGTGAAAACCTGCTGCATGCCATCTATTTGCAGTTGGGTACACTCGAAATTACTGATCAGATCAGGGTTACACAGTAAGTCCCATTAATACATATATATACACCCTTTTACTGTATACTAAAAATCTGAATTTGTTTTTTTTTTTGTTAATTTTTCTTAGTAACTTGACGCAAATGTTTGATTACATCGATGCTGGACGTATTGGCATCTGGGGCTGGAGCTATGGTGGATATGCAGCTGCCATGGCACTGGCCAATGATGACCATAATGTATTTAGATGTGCCGCCTCCATTGCACCAGTTACAGATTGGACTTATTATGGTAACATAATATGCAAACAAAATAGAAAATTAAATCTAAAATTCGTTCTTTTTACAGATTCCATTTATACGGAACGTTATATGGGTTTGCCAGACATTAATGAAATTGGCTATGCCAGGTCTAGGCTAAGTACACGTGCCCAAAAGTTAAGAGGCAAGAAGTATTTACTTGTGCATGGCACATCCGATGATAATGTACACTACCAACAAGCCATGATTCTGGCCAAGAACTTGGAACGCCATGACATATTATTTAAGCAAATTGTAGGTTTTCATCAGAACTTTATAAATTTAATGAGGATTTATAAAATATATAACTATTTCCATTACAGAGCTATGCCGATGAGGATCATGGCCTGATTAATGTGCGTCCGCATTTATATCACTCTCTGGATAGATTCTTTGGTGAATGCTTCTCCAGCAATCGCCTGATGAAGAGCGCCAAGTAAAGCGACTAACTACAGTAAACTAAAACAAATTTTAGATATAAAATATAAATACTTAAAAGCTTGCAGAAAAGAAAACAGACAACTAACCAATTGGTACTTAAAACAGAAAAAGAATAATAATAGAGTTGAATTTCAATTGAAACAAAGTTTTATGAAAAGTCTAAGAAAAATATAGAAAAAAAATAATTGTTGTTGCTTCGAAATCCCTAAAAAAATGCAGGTCCAAAAGTGTTATAAAATAACTTTGAACAATAATAATAATAAAAATAAATCATGATAATAATATATATAAACAAAATAAAATAAAAATATATATATAAAAATAATAAATAATAAAATGGAAATTATTAATAAAAACAAATATAATAAAAATATAT
>JBAMBS010001418.1:0-48613 GCA_037044455.1 Zygothrica quintamaculata
TAAAAAGTGAGTGCACACTTTCAGTCAGTGTTATCCTAAATGAAAGGAATGTTCAGAAATTCCGTTTCAGTTTCATAAATCGCTGGCGAAATGTTGTCAACTGTGTTGCATGTGGCATATCGCGATGTGGCAATATTTCAGCAGGATAATAAAAAATTCAATCAATCACATGTATCAATCACAATATGCAGATACTATACAATTGTAGGGGGCGTGGTCAGCAAAGTGGCCAATATATATATATTTATATACAATATGTCTGAATGAATGAATGAAAAGTAAGAGAGTGAGAGAGAGAGGGGAGGAAGGTGGAAAAGGGGGAAGGATAACAACATGATAGACACATGATATTAAAATTATTGACAGCAACAATTTATTATCAATTTTCAATTGGAAAACGAGAAGTCAAATGGAAGAAAGATATGGAGAGTAAGAGACATATATTTGGGGTGAGAGAGAGAGAGATATAGTGGAAGGGGGGAGAGTGGAAACGAAGTACATTTAAATCAATTGTTGAATGGGAAGGAAACAAAAAGGGGGCGGAACGATTGATGAATTTGGCAAAACAATTAGAATTTCAAATGAACTTTGGCAGGGTAGAAGATAGATGGAGGGTAGAGGAGAGGCGGAGACAGAGCTCTAAGGGCTTTCAATATATATATATGTGTGGGTGTGTGCGTGTGTGTTTCAGGTGGGATACGTTTCCACTTTGGCAGGACAGTAAATTTATTGCATATTTAATGAGTTTAAAACTCAACTGTGACTGCAGCAAGTATACGTAAGAGTGTGTGTGCGTGGTGTGTGTGTTTATATAAGTGTGTGCTGTTTTGTGCTTGTTTTTGTAGGTGTATTTGTTGTGTGTATTGGCGTGTGTGCACAACACGCAGAGACACAATTTAAATTTGTTATGTGTTTCGAATCGTCTCCACTTGCTCCCTATTTTCCTCTATCTGTCTCTATCTTTCTAGTATGCTCCCTCTCTTTCTACCTTTACCTGCCAGCTGTGCAGGTTGCATGTTTGCCTGTTGCTGAATCTGTTTGCCAACAACATTCAAACATTCAATACTGTTAGCTGCCTCTAAAATGTCTCCTCATTTCTTTTTTGTGCTCTGTGGCTTTAAGTTGCGTATACGACGCGTTGGCCACTGCTGCTGCTGCTGCTGCTGCTGTAGCTCATAAATAACAAAATCACATTAATTTTAAACACATTTCGCGTACAAACACAAACACAGCACAGGAAATTATCGGGTGGGTTCAGGATGGGGTAGGGAGGGGAGGGGAGGATGCGTTGCAGTGTTGAAACTGCATTTTAAATTAAAATTAAAAGTTATACGCGCTCTTTTGACCCCACCTCAGTCCCCCTTCAGCGTAGGCCAACACATTATCAGCTATCAACTGAAAACAAGGACAATAATACCAGCCAATGTCCTGCGTCCAATAATGTCCTGCCATGGCAGGACTCAACCAGTTTGACCAGAGTTTTTGCTGCTGCTGCTGCTGCTGCTTCTGCCATAAATAATAAATAATGTGTACGCATACAATTATGCCACATGCACTTGTACACACCCAACACACACACACAACCAATAGACACTTTTTCGTCTGATTTTCCTTTTGTTTTTCTTTTTCCACTTTTCACCTGTGAAATTGTCCAGCTGCAAAAGTCTAAAAACAATTAAATGATTAATGAGTCGCGCATTAAAAACTGAAACTTTTTCATTGCAAATTTTTGATAATTAACGAAATTTCAGTCTGACAACTTATATGCTTATATCCTGCTGATCTTTTTGCTTCAATTGCCTGTAGACAACATATTTCAGTTCCAATTATAGGGCAAAGGCAGCAATAAGTCAATGCATTGAGGTCCTTTTGTATTTGGGAAAGAAACAGAAACTTTTATGGAAAATGCAAAATTAAATAGGAGTCAAAGGAAACAATATTTAGGGTTAAGGATATGGGCAGTTAAATTTGTTATAGGGCAATGCTATAAGTGGTACAGGGAACTGCTATGCCTTACTTACCGAAGGATCCTAATGGACAACCAAAAGAAAGAAGTTCTCTGAACTCCGCTTGAAGCTCTGCCTGTAGCTTCCTCTTAGACTTCAAGGAGAACTGAACTACTCCCATAAATATATGTATATATAATATCATATAGTTAATCCTTTGATACTCCTTATGGGGGCAGAAGCTATATGTAGAGGATGCGTATAGCGCAGAGCAGTAATCCAATTAGTTTCCATTGAAGCACATTTGCCTTTTGCCTGGCTCATTGAGTTGATCCTCAAAGTCCGTTCAATTGTTGTTTGAGGACTCTGTCTGGACAGGATATCAATTGGTTAATATAATAATTCAATTGGTAATCCGCTTCAGAGCCAGAACAGAAATATGCGCTGAATAACAAGTGATTGAATGAACGATTGAATGAATGAATGATTGAGTGAATGTATGAATCAATTATACACTCGATTATGCGTTTACAGGCGATAAGCAGCAGATATTCATTGATTGATTCATGTCAAAGTGAAATGCACAATTTAATCGCATTTTAAACTTTTACCTTTCCCTTTTAATTTCCCCCTTATCCCTCCTTTTGGCCCCTCTTTGTGCTTTGTTTCAATTTTCATTCGCAATTGAAATTTTGATGCCATAGAAATGTGTCAATTGCCATTGAGCCGCTTTGATTGATTTTTAATTAAAAAATAAATAATGTAACATTAAATTCTATTTATTTTTAATTACATTCGATTGACTTTGCAATGCATTGCAATCGCAGAGTGGTGGCAGCAACCTCTGTGGTGGCAGCAACCACTGTGGCAGCAGCAACAACAATAAATTTCACTAATTTCCGCAATGGATTGTAACAATTTGTTTATATTTCCGCTTTTTTTTCTTTTTGCTTAACTTGCAGGCAAAAGCTAAAAGCCTAAGCATATGATGAAGGATCTTGCCACTTGCCACTTGCCAGTTGCCACAGCTACAGTGATAGCTTGTTGCCACTGCTACTGCTGGTGCTTCTATAAAAACGTTTTCGGAAACAATAATAATCAGCTGCGTCAGCCGCAACTTGCCACCCAAGGGACGCATAAAGGATGCCGGGAAAACAGCAGCCTCTTCACCCCCTTCTTCAACAACAACTGAGGCAGGCAACTGTAACAACAGCCACGTTCTTTATTGGGTAAGTCTGTAGAGTTAGAGAGTTGGAGAAAGAGTAACAGAAGGTCCTGAAGTCCTGTGATTTGCTTTGATTTGCCAGGCACGCATCATTGACGAGCCGTGGGGCCTTGAGTCTTGCGTAGCACATCAATAGCAGCCGCAGGACCAGCAGCAACCAGTCATTAATTTCAATTTTGCCAGGACTTTAGGACCCAGGACACTACTGTATATGATTGAAGGGTTTCTCTCTCTGTTTGTGTGCATGTGTGTGTGTGTGTGTTTGTGTGTCTGTGGCTCAGAGACAAAAATTATTTATTTACAAGCGTTTTGGGTGAACGCAACGTTCTCTTCTGCCACTACCACTGCCACGGCCACAACCAGTAGTAACTTCTTCCTTGTTGCTTGCCTCTTTTGCTTGGCAGCTGCTGCCTCAAGTTGCTGCCTCAAGTAGCCTTGCAGTCATTTCGTTTGCCTCGTTGCCTGGCCGCAAATAAACAATAAATTAAATTGCCACATTTGATTGCAACATGCCCCAAAGTGTTGCCTTCTGCAATTGCCCCATGACTGCTGCTTACCTTCTAGAAGCTACTGCTTCTGCTGCTGCTTCATCATCTTCTTATTCTTCTTCTGCTACTCAATTGAGGCAAAAGCAAAGAATTCACTTGATTTGCCCCATGTGGCATGCGTCACTTGTGCCTAAATGACTAAATGTATGGCCCAATACATAATGCATACGCTGGCTACAGTCATAACATAAATTTTGATGCCTCAAACCTCTCTGCCTGTACTCCCCCCTCAACCAGTCAACCCCTCTTCATCTCTACCTTCTGCTAATACCCTGTAAATTGTTGGCTTCACTCAAATTTCGATCATTTACGCAATTTATTTAACATATAACATAGAAATTGCAATTCAATTTGCAACAAGCGGCAGAGTGGGCATAAAGGGAGAAAAGGAGAAAGGGAGAAAGGGAGACAGAGAGAATGTGTGCAAGGACATGGCTGAGAACATGGTAGAGCCAACAGCGTCGAGCAGCACAAAGATTTATGTGGCCAAAGGACATTTTTCATGTGCTGCAAAAATGCAAACGCACAAAATGCTCATTGCAAACACATTTAGAAGCAGCAACAGCAGCAGTAGCAGCAGCAGCTAAAAACGGAACTTTTCGGAATTGAGAATTCAATAAAACATTACGTAATATTGCCAAGTACACACACAAACACACACACTCACACACATACATACAGTCGTATAAGTAACGCAGGGCTCTGGCCATGTGAGTGCAATAATTTACAACATTTTAATCGAATTAGAGACAGACACAGACAGAGGCTGGAGCAGGGGCAGGGGTAGAGCCCTAGGGCTAGAGGCGTGGCATGGTGACACAGAGGGGTAAAGGGATTTTGTGGCAGCTTGTGTAAGCGGCCAAAAAGCAAAATGCATTTTAAGTGTTGCAAGCGTTAGAAGAGTAGAAGGAAAAGGGTAGCGGAAGGCAAAGGGAAGGTGGCAAAGACTCGCCTTGTGTGGCAAGCGACGGGCGACCAGTGCAAGGCAATGAGGCAGCTGGCAGTTTGGCGCAAGTGCCAGCAGCTAAAGCATAAGACAAAAAAACTAACGAAATTATAAAACACACACACACACACACACACAACCAGCACACTCACTGCGCAAAAAAAGAAGCAAAAATCAGCAAAGCGTTAGAATTTGTTTGTTGTTTTTATTGTTCTTCTGGCTTCTGCCTGCTCCTCTTCTTCTTTTCCTTTTTTGAACTTTTGCCAACAAATGTTGCAATTGTTGTTGTTGCTGCTGCCTTTGTTGTTGCTTTTTTCGCCATAACTTTTGGCTTCAATTGAACCTTTTGTCTCGTTTCGCATCATGTCCTTAAAGTAAACTCAACTCAACAAAAGGCAACAAACTTTAAAAACTATTGAGAAAATTATTCAAAATTATTGCCAGATAAAGTTGCTTAAAAATCTGTTTAAAGCTATTCTTTTCTTGACTGCTTTTAACGAGGTGTTAATAGAACTTAAAGCAACACTTTTTCTAAGCAACTTAAGGCGCTAAAAGAAAGCTTAAGTGTGACTATTTTGCTGTTACTCTGTGGAGTTCTAGCAGAAAGTTTATTAAAAGCCCTCAAAGTTATTTAAAAGCACCTGCAAAATGTATGGAAGCTATAGGGATGTGATCATTAAGCTTCACTTTGGCAGCTTGATGCTATTTTTAGATTTCTTTCCTTCTTGCCTGAGTGGATTCTTCCTTTAAGCTATGTTAGCTTAACTCGCTCTACTCATTTAACAATAAATTGCTATTTCCAACTTAAAAGCTCACGCAGCAGCTTTCACAGTACATTTGCTGGTAGTTTAAAGCTCATAAGCAGCTTTCCATCAATCTTAATCAACTTGAATTGAGCACAGAGACTGTTAAAGACTTAAAGCACTTGAAGCCTCATAAAAGCTTGTTAAAATTAAGTGTAAGTAAAGCTTAAAGCTCTATAAGCTGACACTTAAAGCTGCATTTTAAATGTGCATTGTTTATGCTCTGAATTGTATACGGTATTCGCTCGACCAAAACATAAGAGAGGGGAGAAAGAGGGTAAGGGATAAAGGGAGAAAGAAGCCGCATAATAAAAGGCCACAAAGTAAATTGTCATAAATTCCAGGCGATAAATTTCTATTTGTTTTCATTTTTGAAGTAATTTTCTTTTATTTTTGTTGTATTTTTTTTGTTTTTCGTGTGCTTTTCTCTGGTTGTTCGCTTTGTTTTTGGGTTCTGTTCTGCAACGAGTGGCACGAAGCAAGCAAGCAGAGGCACAGCAGTTGCACAGTTGCAGCAATGCCACTGGCAGTTCTGTTCTACTCCGCTGGCATAGACTGTTACGTTGCTATTCATATTTCTGCCACAAAATGAAGCACACACACACATATACAGAGAGAAAGACACACACACAGCAAACAACTGGGATTTGGGCAAGCGAGAAACCAGAAATGTGTTGCAAATAAAATGTCAGTTTATGCAACAAAACCAAATAGCAACTGGCAACTGGTAACTGGTAACTTGCAACCAACTCTATCTCTCTGCCTCTACATACATTTATATATATATATATATATATTGTATGATATTAAGTATACGCCAAGTATGCAGCAAGTTTGGGGGCAGTAACTGGGGGCTATTTTTGCCCATTGTTGACATTTAGTAACATTTATGTGGCAGCTGCACGAAGTTCACTGGCAACTGCAACAAATCTAATCGAAACAAGGCAATCAACAGGGGATACACTAGAGAGAGAGAGAGAGAGAGAAGAGGGAGAGTAGGAAGATTGTTTAATTTGATGTTTAGCTACTGCTGATACGCCTCTCATTATGCTAGACTTCATTTCAATTGTGCCACATTATGTGGCATGCTGCTACTACTGCTGCTGTCACTTAATGTCACCGATTGCTGCTAATAACTTTTGTCTTTGCCACGGAAAATCGATCGAGCTTTGAGCTAAATTCGCGACATGAGCTCGCTGCCTTCCCTTTCCCCATCCCCTGTCCTGCACATAACAAATGATTGCTTTGACATGGACATAGAGTAAAAGACATTAGAGGGCAGTGGGGAGGTAGAGGGGTTAGGCGTTAACTGCCACTTGCCTGTCACAAAATCCGCTAAGCGCCTAAGATACCACGTGACATGTAATGAGCCAACGTTCAGTCCTCTTCTACTTCTGCTCCCTCTTCTTCTTCTTCTGTATGTGCCATGTCAATATTTCACATTTATTGTAGTCTGCCATCCATCTACTTCCCTTGACACTATTACAAATAGGTATAGCCTAGGTATTATTATTATTCATATTATTAGATAGTTTCAATATTGTCAAACGTCATGGAAAACGCAGCAAATGAGAAGCAACCATAAGAAAGAAGCAAAGGGAGTAGCAGCAAGGTACATAGCGAAGAGTAAAGTAAAAAAAAAACACATTTAGAAATAGAAAGGAGTCTTAGTCTAAGCAAGAAGCAAAGTGAGAAGTTAAACAAGTAGAAAAACGTTAAGCAAAAAGAAAGAAGTCAAAAGGCAAAGTAAGAAGGAACTACAGAACAACAGAAAGTAGAAGAAAGAATTGAGGCATATAGCCTGGAGCAATTTCATAGAGAAAAACATAGAGAAGAGGAGAGAGACCAAGACGTTAATAGGAAATTGAAAGCAAAAGGAACTGAAGACACTCAACAAAAGTTATACTGAAAATTGTTTAATAGTAACAATTTTAGGGAGCAATAGGCTGGTTTTAAGCGAGAAGCATAGAAAAAGAGAGAGAGAGAAGCAAATGCTTATCGCTTTAGCTGCCTATGAGTCGAATCACTCAGCTTTCGCTGCAGCTGTGTTGGTACATTCAATAAAAGGTAACTGCTGTTCCTTCTTGTCGCAATTCTTCTATAGCTTCTCTCTAGAAGCTTATCACACAGGAAGTCAGTTCGCTTCTCGCTTGAACAATTTACTTTTTTCTATTAAAAGACTTCTGCCCTTGCTCTTTGTTCCCTGTTTTTGATATGTTGCAATCAAATTAGAACGCTGCACAACAACTTTTAGTTGACCATTTGCCATAAATGGTACTCCCAAAAAAATGTGTATGATTAGAAGAGGACAAGTTGAACAGAAAGAAGGAGAAAGAAACAGCAGAAGAAAGGTAAATGAAGGTAAATTACAATTTACGTTGCTTGTTAATGTTGCAAATGACATGCAAACGTTGCATTATGCATGTTATTATAAAATCTTGCCAAACACACACATAATATATACACACACACACACATACATACATATATATATATATATATATATGTATGTAGACATGGATAGGGCCAGGTCTAGTGCACTATTTGTATGCATTTAAACGACTCTATTTACCACAAAATGGCTGCCTCGAAAGGACAACAATAACAACAGCTGCTGCTAGTGTTGGTGTTGCTGCAACAGTAAACCTGCAACTGGAACTGAAAGTGGAACGGGGCATGCAACATGCCAACAAACAATGCAACGATAATAATAATGACACTAACAACAACAGACCCAACCGCGAACCCTTTTTAAAAGGCAAACGCTGTAAGGTTCTACAATAAAATCAGGCGGCAGGCAAGGAATATTTCAGTGGGTGTATGTATATGTATGTGTGTGTATAATATAGTGTGTGTGTGTGTGCACTTTGCAGCTATTTAAAATTTAAATAATAGCGAAAAACCGCACGAAATAATAATAAATCATAGAAAATACTCGTTGCGCTTTCCACTCTCTCCCTTTTCTCTATCTCTCTCTCTCTCTCTCTCTCTGCCACTCTCGCTCTCTATATGCTGCTCTATAAGTGTATGTGTGTGGCTATTGTTGGCACTGTTGTTTGGTGTGCGTGCTTGCAGTGTGTGTGAGTGTGTGCGTGTGTTGATTTAATAGTCGCGGTCACAAACATTATGGCATGTTCATGATTGCCAATCCCCAGCCCACTACACATACACATACAGAACACACACACACGCACAACACACCAAATAATACGTGACCAGCTTTTGGACAACATCGCCTCCTGTGACTTACTTGCCTCCGCTCCCCTTTCCCCACAACAACTACTGCTGCCTTTGGGCCATAATTTGATACGCTTTTGGCATTATTCTTTTTTATTTTCTTTTTTTTGTTGAATTTTTTTTTGTGCTTTATTTTTATGCAAATTCGCTTTTAGCATTATTCGCATATGCGCACAGTTTTTCATTATTTATTGTGTGTTTAAACAGATTACGTATACGCCGCATGTGTGCCAAATGTATGAGTCTCTGTGTGTGCGTGTGTTGTGTGTGTGTGGGCAGCACCTACGTATGTATTGTGCGTGTGCGTGTGTGGATGTTGGCGCAGATTACAACTGATGACGGTCGAAAATTGAATGTTAAAACAGGTGAGAAAATGTTAGGAAAAACGTGTAGCTTGTAGTGGTATTAGTGGTATCTAGGGAGAGAGGGGGAGCGGCGGTAACTATGGTAAAGATAATAAGGACATTTAGCAAGTGTGGGAAAACTTAAGACAAACAGCTGCGAGAATCTCTTTGAAGAAGGTAAAGCGACTTATGAGGATAACTTTGAGTAGCTTATGGCTATTCCTGTCTGTCTCCCAGCTGTCAACTGTTTGTAGAGTGTCCCTAAACGGCAGGATATATGTAACAATAAATAATCGTTAAAGATCCTCACAAAATATATATGAATCAGTTGGAAAATTGCTGTAAAGTTGCCTTGAAAACTGACTTGAATTGAGTGCATATATATACTATATATATGTCTGACTTATTGCAGGTGCCATCAAGGCAAAGTTGATAGACGCCCCGCAACGTATGCAATGGAATAATTTGCTTATTGTTTGGCTTTTTCTTTTTCGGGGGGTTTTTCCTAATGAATTTTCATTTGATTTCATTTGAATTTATGCAACAAGCAGCAACAGCAACAATAATGCCAAAAATTCCATATGAAAACTGCAACAGCAACAATGAAAAGCAGCAAATAGAAAAAGCGAAGAAAAACTAAAATATTGCATGCAACGCAGACATTTTGATATTGTTGTTGTTGCTGTTGCGTTTCAACGTTCTGCAACTGTGCATAAATACAATGCCAAAAAAAGAAGAAAATAAAAACAAATATAAAGTATAAAAAAGTCAAAAAAATGAAAGAAACAAAACGAGTGGAAAGAGATGTGAATAAAGTAAAGTAAAATGCAATGCAAGACACGAAACGGCGAACAGAAATAAAACGAAGGCAGGCGCTGAGGATGGCTGGGTGAATCCTGAAATGAAATCAGCCTGGCAGCCACTTTGCCATATACGTAATATATATGTATATGTGTAGTTACACAGATATAGATATATACAGATCTATATAAATATATATATATGTATGTATAGAGTGTATATCTAGCAGGCAACGCTACGTGCCAGGACAACGCCAAGCCAACTAGAAAGATGTAGGTAAACGGTATTAATGGAAAGCACCAACTCAACTCTCAAACTCAACTCACAACTCGACTCAAACACTTCTACAAACCTTCACCGCTCCCTCCCCTTGCCAATCCTTCTACAATCTTTGCTCGTATCCTTCTGCAACCCTTCAACCCATCGAAACTCCTTAACAGTTGGCAAACGTAACAGAAATTTGCTGCAATGCGACTTTTTCGCCATTTTCTGGCTTTGGCTTTGGCTTTAGCTTTGGCTTTGGCTCGTTTTATGCACGTGCTATCTGTGTGTGTGTGTGTCTGTGTGTGTGTGAGAGTGTGTAGCTGCCATAAACTAAATAACTGTTATTGTTGTTGTAGTCAAATATTGCAGCACAAATCACGCAAGACTCTAAACGAAACACTTGAAAAGTTTTCACTGATTGAACTCCATTTTGTAATTTTCCATCAAGAGAAAATGAAGAAAAGCTGTTGCATATGGCATCAGGTATAACCCAAGTTATAGCTGTTGATGTTCACTAATCAAGCATCAAACAGTTGTTTACTTTTTTTTTCTTTTTTTCATCTTCAAACCAATTGCCAATTGGCCAGCGGCAGCTTCTCCCTCCCTCCTCAAGGAGTAGGCGACCGGCAGCAGCCTCTCTACAGCGTTGAGCGTCATCAACACATCTCGTACGTGACTTTGCTGTATAAAAATTAACAATTTCATTAGTTCTGAGCCCAAAAGGATCAGCTAGAATAACAGACCAGTTGTCTATCCGTACCCTTGCCCCAACTGCCTCCCTTCGCCTTTGACAAAGCAAGGAAGTTCAACAACAACAAAAAAATAAAAAATTGCTGCCACTTATCAAACAGACGCCACAAAGACACACATACACATACTAATACACTTCCTCTTCCTGTCTCTCGCTCAGTGTGTGTGTGGGTCTGTGTGTGTGTGTGTCAAAACTAACGAACCGCGTCGACAAGCCGCCCACAATGTCACCCCTTCCACGCCCACTCTCAAGTGACGCCCACTGCAGTCATTTACAATACATCTAAAAAAAAAGAAAAATATATAGAAAAAAAGGCTTCTGCGTGCTGTACGTGCATCAAGTGTGCTTCAAAATGCACTTCATTGCCTCTGCTAGACACACACACACACACACACACACACATATACACCTAGAGTGTGTGCCTGTGCCTTTGTATGTTGTGCAAAGTAAATGAATTCCGTATAAGAGCTATAAAAAAAACGAAGTAAAAAACAAAACGGAAGGAAAGAAAAATGTGTTAGAAAACTGAAGCAGACATCAAAAAGCGCTGGCTCAGACGCCGCCAACTCTTAGCACCCACTCACACACACATATACACACACACACATATATATAAAGACACACCCATATGCTTGACAATCAATTGCCTAAAGTAGTTTAGTTAAAGAATCTTGGTCGAAAGTTTTTGGTTTACGCGTCTGTCTCTCAAATGGCTGTCTAATGACACGGCTGATATCTGCCTCTCTCTCCGTACACAAGGATCTGTTGGAATTATCCTTTAAGTTGCACTTGTTTGCCACTTGGCTTTCAACTTTATTTCTTGCTTGCCTGCTGCTTCTTGCTCTCTCAATAATTTCGATTTATTTGACTTATTCCTCATTGCTCTCCCCTGTCCCTCTCTCTATCGCGTCATCATCCACTCAAGTGCTTATAACATATCTCTCTGTCTCGCAGGAGCAAAAAAAAAACCGACGCATTGCAGTCATATAATACCCTTAACTTTTAAGTGTGTATTCCATGTGTGTGTGAGTATGAGTGTGTGTGTGTGTGTGTGTGTAAGTGTGTATATACACACACATTGAGCGCATTCAACTAAATCTGTCAAACAGCAAATACAAATATAAAGTACAAAGTCTAAAGTAAATAATGAAATCAACTTCAGAGTATTCAGTTGGGAACAAAGTAGGGGTTAGAGAGAGAGAGAAGGGAATGAGAGCTTGTCTCGTCCTTGTAATGTGCTTGAAATTGATTTCCTTTTTATTTTCTTCTCATTCTTTACACAGGACAACAAGCATGGGACGTGCATTGCTGTTCGCATATCCTTCGGGGTAAATATTTGGTCAAAAATTGAAGCATTTAACTTGCAGGTGTCGACACTTTGTTTGAGTCCTGTCAAAAGTAAAGTTAAAAGGGTTTACTCAACTGCTTATTGTAGACATTTGTAGCAGCCAGATTCAGCTCAAAAATTAACTAAATATAGATATGTTTATAAAGATATTGAATGAGTTTGTATAGAGTGCTCTGCTGTAGTAAATATTCCTTTCACTTCCTATACTCTAACTGCAATTTAGATCATATATCCTTATTACCCAACATACAGTATTAGTACTTGTTTTGTTGCTATAGCAACCTCGTGTTCATATATCCTTGAAGCCTACTTATGCAAGCAGTTTGAGCTTAATTTCTTCCCAGTTTATAACCCCCTTTGCCTTCAAAAGAAGGTACTATAAAGTATTAGATTTATGCAAAGTTAAAATTTTTTTTAACAGGTAAAATAATTCATTTGAAACCCTAAAAAGTAAGCAGGATGGCTACTTAAGTTGATCTAACCCTGTCCCTCTGTCTCTCTCCGTATGACGGTAGTAGTTTAATGGTTATAGGCTACGATAAGGATTACAAGTAGCTGAAGATTTGCTGTCATTACTAAGCTATATCTTTGGCAATTCTGCACCGATTATAGTTGTTTATGCCTTGCAGGACTCGTAAGAAACAGTACTAACGTTTGGCATCAAAAAAACAACAAAAAACAAAAATAAATTTTTTTTTCAATTTTTGCAATTTTGCCAAGGGGTACCACTGCAAAGTTGACGAAAATGATCAATCTCTCAGATTTGAAAAAAAACTAATTGCAATCGAAAGATCTTAGCCCCACGAATCCTAAAAAGTATATTCTTTTGAGATCGGACCAAAATTGGCAGAATTAGAGCTAATTTAAGGCAAAAAATAATAATTTTTGCCATTTAAGTGCTTATATATCCTATATGTCCTTGCATATCCTTGTGGTTGCAAGCTCGAAAGAAGGAGCTTTTTATAAGCTTTCGATTGACACCAATTACACTTTGCTACGGCCCTTACTTTAGGGGATATTAGCAATTTTATATAGATTCCACCTACACCTGCATTATGTTCGCCTGTTACTTTGAAATGAAAAGAGCTGAAATTTCGGCTAAGCAAAAATCACAAAAATTCGTGGCGCACATATCCACACACACAAAGGGAAAATTGTTAATAACTCGTAAACTAAGGGACGTAGCGTAGTGTGCTTGGTTTCAATCGAAAGCTTATGAAGACCGCCTTCATTGGAGGTTGAACTGCGCAAGGACATGCAAGGATATACAGGATATAAAAGGACTTTAGTTTAAAAATCACTTTTATTGAGCGCAATTTTTAGCCAATCAAATTTATTTTTCTTATACATATTAAATGGACCATTTTTCGTCAAGATTGAATAACAAATACGAAAGTTATTCAACATTAAAAATTTCGTTATATAGCGCTTAAATAAGCAACCCTAATTAGGCTGTATCTTTGACAATCCTACATCGATTTAAGATTTTTGTGCCTTGCAGGACTCGTAAGGATCACTTCTAACGTTCGACATAAAAAAAAAACAACAAAAAACTAAAATAATTTTTTTTCGGTTTTTGCAATTTTGTCAAGGGGTGCAAAATTGACGAAAATGGTCAATGTCTCACATTTGAATAAAACCAATCGCATTCGACAGGAATAAGCGCCAGGACTCCAAAAAAGTATATTCTTTTGAGATCGGACCAAAATTAGCAGAATTAGAGCTTAAAACAACTTTAGCTTTCTTTATTTTATTTCTTTATTTTAGCTTTTTATATATATTTGGGTTTCTTATTGATATCTTATGCTTTAATACATGTAATTTATTAGCTCTATAAATTATTATTTATATAATATATATTATCTTGTTCCAGGTTAAAGTCCGTGAAGAATAATAGCAGCTTGTTTAGTTCATGTCCTTGGAAATTCGAGCTGTAGCTACAGTTCGAGTTGGTCTAGGAATGGGCAGGATTAGGCACATAAGTCAAAGTCGGGCAGAGCACTAAAAAGAGAAAAGCGATGTATATTATTTTTTTCTGTCATTTTTTTTGGCCAATTATTCAGGGTTTTACGCTATAGCCTTAAGTGAATATTGTTGATGGGCAGAATTGAATGAATGCCACTAAATCAATAAAAGTTTCCAATGGCGTTTAATATTGTGGTGGAGGCGCTGCTTTGGCGACATTGACAGTCGCTAAGCTTTTCAATATATGCCAATATCTTACTCTTCTTCCCTTCGTCTGCTCAGTTTTTCCGCACTCTTTTCGTTACCACCCTATCACCCATCTTACAGATCTTTCAGTTGCAATCATTGTTGAAGCATTTTTATTGACTTACTTTGAGTTCCAGTGGCTGTAGAAAAGTTTTCTTGCAACAGTTCCAACTTTTGCTGGAACTTCTTTTACTATTCTTCCTATTCTTCTTCATATTATTATTATACTTTTTATTATTATTATTATTATTATTATTATTACTGTGTGTGTCTTGCCTTATTTTGGTGTATAGCAATGCGCACTGGCCCATTGAACATTGAACATTAAGTTTTCACAGTTTTTGGCCTCTGTCGAGTAGTTTTTTTGGATATAAAATATATTTCACGATTACAAATGAGATTTATTTGCCAGTTCCGGCAACATTAGCGGAAATGCACAGCCAAGTCGAGTGTGCGGCCATAAAAGTGCCAAAATCTGAGCAAGAGCCCTAACCCATAACCCTTTTCCCTTACAACTAACCACAACTATAAAGCAAACTCAAACCCCCAACCCCATTTTGTAGCTTTCGGCTACAGCTGCATTTTTGTCGCATTAACAAACATTTTTCTCTGCAGCAGCAACGAACGTTGTCAACACAAATGGTGCGCCACAGGACGAGGGCCACGCCTAATGTACTTTTGATAGGCGCCAAGCTTCTGATACCAACTGATGGAGCAGCTTGTCCAGAGCAGCCAGCCAGTACCATTGATAAATTATCATATGGACATCAACAAGGAAAACTCTAGTTAAGTTTGCCATCGTCTACCCGTCCATCAGGTGCAGCAAATGATGCTGATGCTGCTGGTGACGCTGATGCTGATGCATAAAATGAAAACTAAACTAAAAGGAAAACCAAACAACTTTTTATACAAAATATGTTTCAATTTTAAATCTATTTTAAAATTTATATATATTTATATTTGTATATGTATGAAGTTGTATGTGTGTGTTATTATGGTACGGTGCGACCGGATGATGGTTCACAACGACCGTGCATATATTAAACTGGTCGGTGGGACTTTCGTCCGTTTGTAACGCCATTTGTCAACGATTTATCATCAGATATCATCATTCAGTTATCATCACTTTTGATTATTAATGGCCTTCGTCGTAACGAGGCGACGACAAGCGGTCCAGCTTCAAAGCTATCGCTTCCATTTGATATTTATGTACAGTCCTTCTCAATTATCCTATCATTAATTATGTATTAATAGATTACCCAATGCAAAACCAATTTTATATATATAATTTTATGTACAAATAAAGAATCTAAAAATTATATTTCTGTTTTTCGTTCTGGAAAATTTAATATTTAGTAAATTTATCTACAGTTTTATTGATTGTTAAAATGGCATCAAAAATAATTAAAGCTAATTCGATCGATACATGCCAAAAGAACTGAGCACGATGTCATACGAGCTGAATCAGAATCAATTGAAAACATTGTCAAATTCAGTAGCAACTAAAAGTATGCAGCACTTTCGATCGCTAGCTGCTGGCCAATATCACTCAGTTTTCACTCAAAGTTGAGTGGGTTGTAATTTAATTGAGTGAAAACTTGGTGCAGCTACCTTCTGCTGATTTTTGTTTGCCTGGTACTTTGACGTAAATTTTTAACCAAAATTGCGGCAAATTTTTGGCGAGGGAAGTATGAGAAGTTGTGAATTAATTTACCGAGGGCTGTTTAAAAAGTTTTGAAAAATTTTATTGGCGAGGGAAGTTCAAAAAGCTCTGAATGTTTTTGGCGTGCGTGGCTCAAAATGTTCTTAAGCTTATGGCGAGGGTAGTAAGAAAAGTTTCGGAAATTTTGGCGAGGGTTGTAAGAAAAGTTTTGGAATTTTTGGCGAGGGTAGTAAGAAAAGTTTTGAAATATTTGGCGAGTGTAATAAGAAAAGTTTTGGAATTTCTTGCGAGGGTAGTAATCAAAGTTTTGGAATTGTAGCGAGGATAGTAAGAGAAGTTTTGGCGAGGGTAGTAAGAAAAGTTTTGAAATACTTGGCGAGGGTGGTAATAAGAGTTTTGGACTTGTTGGCGAGGGTAGTAATAAAAGTTTTGGGATTTTTTGCGAGGGCTGTAAGAAAAGTTTTGGCGAGGGTAGTAAGAATAGTTTTGAAATATTTGGCGAGTGTAGTAAGAAAAGTTTTTGAATTTTTGGCTAGCGTTGTATGAAAAATTATGGAATTTTTGGGGAGGGTAGTAAGAAAAGTCTTGGAATTTTTGGCGATGGAAGTAATAAGAGTTTTGGAGTTGTTGGCGAGGGTAGTAAGAAAAGTTTTGGATTTATTGGCGAGGGTAGTAATAAAAGTTTTGGAATTGTGGCGAGGGTAGTAAGAAAAGTTATGGCAAGGGTAGTAAGAAAAGTTTTTAAATATTTGGCGAGGGTAGTAAGCAAAGTTTTGGAATTTTTTGCGAGGGTAGTTAGCAAATGTTTGGAATTTTTGGCGAGGGTTGTAAGAAAAGTTTTGGACCTTTTGGTGAGGGTTGTAAGAAAAGTTTTGGCGGGGGTAGTAAGAAAAGTTTTGAATATTTGGCGAGGGTTGCAAGAAAAGCTCTGGAATTATTGGCGAGGGCTGTAAGAAAAGTTTTGGCGAGAGTAGTAAATGAAGTTTTAGAATTTTTTGCGAGGGTTGTAAGAAAAGTTTTGAAATTTTTGGCGAGGGTTGTAAGAAAAGTTTAAGCGAGTGTAGTAAGAAAAGTTTTGGAATTTTTGGCGAGGGTTGTAAGAAATGTTTTGGAATTTTTTGCGAGGGTTGTAAGAAAAGTTTTGGAATTTTAGTGCGACGGTAGTAAGAACTGTTTTGGAACTTTTGGCGTGGGAAGTTTTTGTGAGTGTATTAAGAAAAGTTAATAAAGAAATGTGGTTATAAAGGTGGAACTTTTCGAATTTTTTTTTCGAGGGCAGTTAGGACAGCTATGGTATAATTATGTAAGGACTATAAACTATAAGACTTAGATATATTCTTAGCTTGTATCGATTGTTAACAATGATATATAATATTGTTTGATTTATTTAATAGTTGCATATTTGGAAACAATTAATATCTTTTTTAATGAGAGAAATAGAATAACAATTTAAAACAGATATGTATAAAAATAAGATGTCTTTTCTCGGTTCTTCACTGAAAAGCATGAAAAATAACAAAAATATAATTCTTTGATGGCTTAGCCTAAACAAAACATGAATCAATTGTATGATGTTAACATTGTGTATTCTATTTGCTATTATGCTTTTTGTTTTTATATTTTTCTTATTTTTGTTTTAAGTTTTGACTATTTTGACAATGCTTTAAGAAAATTAATTAAATTTATATCTCTGCATTGACATGTGACAATTGACGTTTAAATATTGACAATTAACGTTTTGCTTGATTTTGTTTTGAATTGATTTGATATTAATTTTTAGATTTAAGTTTTAACATGCAAATAAATAATTTGACTATTGACTAGGGATAAATTTGTAGTTTTCTTCTCTTTGCTAATTAGCTAATATATATATATATATATATATATTTATATATTTATATTTGGATATAATTATATCATATATAGAATGTATATAATGCAGCAATAAAAATAATAAATTATATTTGATGGAATTGAATTTTGTTTTGTTTCAAAATTTTTAATTGAAATTGCACTGGGCGTCTACCTAAAGCATTAATTATATGAATCTAAGTATCAAAAATTAATTACGGCTTTTCTGGCTGTGTGAGCAGAAGCAGAAGCAAAAGGGCCAACATTTGCGGCGAGATTCTTTTTGGTAATTTCGTTTCGCCGCCGCGCAGCCAGTATAAGGTCGTATTAGAGGTGTGCAACCCGACTAAGCGGACTAGCGACTTATCTACAGCTGGTTATAAACTAGACTAAAAGCAAATTTCTTCGATTGGCAAGACAATTGTAATTGTTATTGGGTTGGTTTCATTTTTTTTTTTGTGTGTGTATTGTTGTCTACAAAAGTTACTTTGTTACTTCTATAGAGAAAGGAGGACTGGAGAGGGAGATAAAGATAAGTATGTTAGATTGGTAGAGTATCTACGATATGTATAACTCCACACAGGAGTTGCTCACTATTGGCGTAACATTTGCAGCGCCACTTTGGCTACCCGTCTTCAGTGTGGGCGTTGCACTAGCCGCATGGTTCGTATCCATGGTAAGCAGAGTTTGTGACGTCTGTGACGATTGCGTCGCGGGCTGAGCAGGCGCAGCAGTTCCATTAACAACGTTCACAGTTTGACTGGACGTCGTCTGTGTAGACGTTGTATTTGCCAAGGGTGAGTTGGCCTGAATTGGTGGTGTTACCTTGTTGTTGTTATTATTGAGGTTGTTGACTGACTGCTTGGCGGGCACAAAAGGCACGGCGTTCTTGCTGGCCGTGAGTATCAACCCAGTGTTAGGTGGGGAGAGCGGCGAAGCTGTATAATAGTCCACCGGATACTGCAAAATAAAAACTTTAAACAACTGTTCAGTCAATGAAAAGTCACTTACTATGGCCTGATGCTGTGAGGGCGAATGGGCACCCGGCTGGCTATAGTAGGTTGTAGGCGAAACGGGCGGACTCGGATATGGCCAATAAACCAGAGGTGGCGGATAAAACGCGGATGCATGATGGTGGTGATGATGATGGTGTGCATGGCCATGTCCATGATGTGGACGTGGGGTCGCCAATAATGGAGTATGTGGTGGAGGTGCTGGTCCACCATAAGCCGAAAAATGTGCACCAAAATGGGCGCCCAGCACAGTGGCACCTGAGAAAGCGAAAACAAATAAAACTTTAATTAAAATAATACGTTAAAATGTGTAAAATAAAAGTGTTTAAAAATAAAAATGAAAAAAAAAAACAATAAATGGGCAAATCAATTGGAAGTCAATAATGTAAGTATTGAGAGGGGTATATTAGTGTTAAAGAATTGTCACTTGTTGTTCTTGTTGTTGTTGTTGTTGCTTTAAACAGACTCCAATGAAGCGACACAAAGTTAAAGCAGAGACGCAACTGACTGACATTTGTTTAAGGTTAATGTTAATGTTACTGTTACAGTTACTGTTACGGTTACGGTTACGGTTACGACGGTTACGGTTAATGTTAATGTTAGTAGTTGTAATTGTAGTTGTTAGAGTTAGATTTAGTTAGTGTTAGTAAGAGTTAAATAGGGTAAGTTAAATCGTATTCAAAAACACTCACCGTTTAGACATTTGCAAATAATGGTAGAGGAGACATGTAGTATATAATAATTGTAACTTGATTTGAATATATATATGTATATATATATATACTTATATACATACATACATACACGGATATGCATGTATGTATATATTATATATATATATATATATATATATACATATATATGTATATTTACCAGTTTACCCAGAGACCATGAATACAACATTTTTATATTTTATATTTTTGTTTTGTTTTTGGTTTTTTTTGCGCACATTACGAGTAAAAAAAGAACTTTAAACATGTTTTTTTATATATTTTTTTTTATATTCCCATCAGATTTGTTTATCGTTTTTTATATTTTTTTATCCAAGCACCAACCAGCCTTTAAACAATAAAATAAATAATAATAATAATAATATAAGGAGATAACAACAACACACACAGAGAGACAGAGAGGAAGAGAGAGACAGAGCTGGAACAGTGATAATAACAACGATGTATGATTATAAGGTATTGGTTATCGGTTATCAGTTATCGATTTTAGATAATTACCCACACATATACATATATATATATATATATATATATACGTGTGTGTAAGCAAATACGGTTAAAGGTCATTCCTTGACGCATTACAGAAAAGCAGCCCAAAGAGAATTTAACACTTAGCTTCAATTTGTTTTTTTTTGTTTTGTTGTTGTTGTTGTTGTTTTTCTAGTAAAAGTTATTGTTGTTGTTGTTGTCGTTGTTACATACAAAATGGGTGTGTCTAAATTAGAGCAGCACCAGGTGGTTTTATGACTGACATTCCAACTTACAGACGTTACAGAGTTGCGTTCACCCATATGAATTTCAAAACAGAGGTAACACATACACACATATACATACAGTTGCAACTAATACACACAGACAAAGAGTTGTTGTTGTTTATCGATGAAATTACAATCGAAAATCAATTAAATTATACAATTTATATGCAACTCGTAACGTCAACACAAGTTATAATACCCAAAGCAGCCTTAGGCTGCATACCAGAGAGACACACAGACAGAGAAAAATAGAGATAGAGAGAGAGAGAGAGAGAGGATGCGTTTAAAGCTAGTCCCAAGCCCGAGCCCAGGTTGTACAAATACTTGTGTAAATCTCAGCAAAGACAGGACATAGATGATAGATAATAGAAGATGTAAGTAAGAGCAGGGTTGGAAGTAGTTGATAGAGGTAGGATTAGGAGTTGGACAACATGCTCGATGCGAACATGTTCGTTAATGGCTGCACGCTTAAGACAATAAAACTGTTAACAAATTGGAAGGGAGCTGCTGCCTGGGAGGGTAGAGAGATGGTTAGAGAGAGAGAGAGAGAAAGAGTTTGATTAACGCAAATTGGGAGGTAGGCGAAGAGAGAGGGTAGAGCACTTGTCATATAGATATGTATGTATATAGCGATATGTATATATATAGATATATATTTATTGAAGTATAAAAAATGATTAAAAAGTTTGATTTGTCTCTAAGTAAACTAAGCATTAAATAAAAAAATGAAATATCAAAAAATATTATATATGTGCGCTATAAACTAATTAAGTTTTGTAATTAATTTAATTATTAATTAATATTATTAACTGTTTTGATTTTGTTTTATATTTTTTGTAGTTGTTTTTTAAGTATTTAAGTGGCTGCTTATGAGTTTTTATATGGAAGCCATAGATTGTATTATATATCGAGTATGTGTATTGTATTAAGGCCAAAAGAGAACATAAAATAAAATAAGACCCATGGGGAACCACTTGATTGTTGTATGAACTAAGTAACTGTAACTATAAAACTAGGTGTGCTATAGATAAGATAATGAGTAGAAAATCTTTCCCATGTTTTTCTTTTTTGCATTTCCTTTAAGATATTTGCCACAAGTAGCGTAAAAACTGTTTGTTAGACGCAGAAAAAGGACCTTAGATCGGTGGTAAGAAAGAGCTCTCTGATTGGATCAGAAACTACAGTATATATAAATATATATATAGTATATAGTACAATAGTATCAGTTAATATGTGTAGTCTTAAGAATATACACAAACACTTGTAAGGACAATGACAAACAAATTTTATATATTATTATTATATAATTTGTAGGCATATAAAGAGCGCTAACCCAAAATATATCCATAACCAATTGATGATAATAGCGCTATAAACGTACAATAAGCGATTTGGTATTATATATAATATAATATATATTATATATAAAGAACTATATAGATAGATAGTTAAGGAGAGAGAGAGAGTTATTAGTTATATATGACAGAGATATAGAGAGAGAGAGAGAGTACACATTGAGAAACAATATCATCGATTTAGTTCCAATTTGCGACTAACACCAGTTACGCACACTTATAGCTACAAAGATACAGTTAACGTTCACGATATAATCGATATAGATATATATATATATTAATATATATATATGTGTATATCCAAAAATATTTAAATTCCAATTCAAAATCAAAATAAGATTTAGATTTAGATCTAGATGCTATACGGTTTGTGTTAGAAATTCTATCGTTGAGCTAGCAACAAGCGAGCAATGCGATCTGAGCTAAGCCCCAGAATGAACATTATACGTTGACAAACATAGATATATATATAGGTACATATAGATCAAGTTTCTATATATTATATTATTTATTAAAAAGTATGTGTGAATTTAGCTAGATCGCATTGCTTGTTAGCTTGTGGCATGCCGCAACACAGGGTGACACAGGAAAAGTTTTCTAGTGCTTAACTTTATATGTAAATATTAATCAAGTTTCCAACCAATTTACAAATTATTTATGCCTTAGGAACTAAATTCTTTTCCATAATGATAGATATTCATATATATATATATATATATATATATATATATATATATTATATATATACCATATAAATATATATTGTCTAAACTAACAGTTTTGGGAAAGGTTTTGTTTGTTTTTGTTGTTTGTTGCACATTTGATTTAGTTTTAAATTTTGTTTTTTGTTTTGATTTGTTTTTCTTTTTGTTTCCGCATGAGCCAACACCTGACGCCATTCAGGCAGTGAGTGTATATATGTATGTATGTTTGTATGTGTGTGTGTGTGTGTGTGTGTGTGTGTGTGAGTGTATGTATTTATGCTTAAATTTAAGATTAAAAGATTGCACTTAATGGGGCGTGGCACACACACACACACACGCATACAAATATACAATTCAAGCTAACACCAATTGTAATACAATCGCTCGCTGCTTAAAAGACGTTAGCCTCAATGATTCAACACACACGCACACAGACACAGCTTATACTACACACGCACACACACACACGCATATTCGTACACACAAAAGCACAGTTAGATATTATATGAAATAATTGCGCCAGATCAAATTATTCTGATTAGTTGACAAATAGAAAATATAGTTACAAAATTTTCGTTGTATCGAAAAAGAAATCAATTTGCACATTTTGTTAGCTTTCCCAGGTGTGTGTGTGTATGTCTGTTCTTAGATATATATATATAAATATATATATATGAGTGTGGGTATATGTGCAATATATATATATATATATATATGCGTGTGTGTGTAATATAAGTATTGCTTAGACCTTAGACAGAAATGCTTAAAAGTAATTTTCGTTTACTTTTTGCTTGACTTAAAAAATAAAAAAAATTTTACTATAAAAATTTTCAAATTATAAACGAATTTAAGCGCTAATAATATGTTTTCTATATGAGCGGGTGTGTGTGTGTATGTGTGTGTGTGTGTGTAGATGTGAGTTTATATATATTGCCAAAATGAGATATAATATATAAATATATATATATAGAATATATATAATGCCATTCATTATGCGCTGCAAACATTGTCACCTTGGAATGTGCCTGAAGTGGAGGAGTTTTCTGTGAAAGCAACTCATTTCGGAGTAGTCTTTCAATCAGTCAATTAATCAATAAAATAGTAGGTCAATCAGTTAAAATGGGAGTGTATCAATCAAGATTGAATATAGTCTACTATATGCCTGGATTATAGTAGGTATAGACGCTATTGGGGGGTCGGGTGAGTGCCCGTTTGGCAGCGTTTGCTGCGGCCGCTGCGCCAGTGGGATCCTGCTGGAAGGCATTCTCGTAGGAACGCTTCATGGAATGGGATTGTAGGGCCAGGGCTGAGTTGCCTGCTGCACTGGCACCGGCAATGCCGGAGACACCTGCAACACCCGCAACACCGGCGGCACTTGCTGCAGCGGAAGCGGGCATGCCGGCAGCGGCTGTGGCAGCGCCCGCAAATTGATAGCCACTGGCGGTGGGCATGTAACCCAAGGGAAAGGGCTGCACACAGGGACGCTGCATGAACAGCACCTGTGGCTGAGCGGCCATAGCAGCAGCTGCGGCTGGATGTTGCATATACAAAGCATGCTGTTGCAACATGGCAGCGTTCGCATAGAGCTGCTGCTGTTGTTGCTGCTGCTGCTGCTCTGCGAGCATGGCTGCCTGCTGGCGTGCATAGAGACTCTGCTGAGCTATGAATTGGGCCTGTTGCTGGGCAACGAGTGCGGGGTTATTGACAGCAGCTGCAGCAGCAACCGCAGCAGCGGCAGCTGCTGCTTGAGTACTGGACGTAGGCGGCAAGCCAAGATTGAAATGATAGCCGGCAGGTGCAGCAGGTAGACCAGCTGGACCCAGGCTGTTGTTAGAAAGGGAGCCCAGGGAAGAGTGTGTGGACAAGGTGGCTGCGGGCTGAGCGGCCATGAAGCTGGCTAGACTACTGTGCGTGCCAGCAGTGAGTGGGGCATGGGAGGTGGCGCCCAATATGGAGGCAACAGCTGATGATGTTTGCAGTGCATGATGACCGTGTGTATGCCCATGCGTGTGTGCGTGTGAGTGTGAGTGTGCGTGTGTGTGGGAGTGAGAGCTAATGGCCTGAGCGCCGGTGGGTGGCGGCGGAGGTTGAGCTAACATACCCGGAGAGAGCAGTGAAGGCTGCTTGCCGGCAGCAACAGCGGCAGCAGCAGCGGCGGCTGCAGCAGCTGCCAGATGAGCGTGTCCTGGATGTGGCTGTGGAGCTACAGGAGAGGCAAGTCCGCCATTGAGCACATAATTCATATCATCGCCGGAACACTGAAAGACCTCAATGTAGCGGTACTTTTTGCCAAAGACCATGAACTGATTATGCTTGCGCTGGGCACAGAGGCGTGCAGAATCTTCCGAATCCATTTGAATGAATGCCTCGCCACTTGGCTGGCCCTAAACACAGAGGGGAAAGCGAAAAGTGTCAGTAAGTGTTCGGAAAAGTAGTTCAAAATTAGGTTGGAGTTGGTACTCACCTGGGCATTGATGACCATGTGTACGCCCTGGATGAGGATGTGCTTGGCAAAGTCGTCCAGGAAATGAAGTATATGCTCCACCATAGCCTCGTAGGGCAGTCCGCGCAATCGTATACAGTTCTTGGTCGTGCCAGAGGTGATGAGGTGCTGTGGGGCATGGGGAAGTGATGGGCACAGGTTAACGTGGCTAGCACTAGCTTTCAGCGGGTTGAGGGCGTGGCCACCGCTAGTGGCACCCACCTGCGGTAGCAACGGCAACTGCATGGTGGGCAACTGTGCAATCAACGGTGGCTGACTATGGTTGTTTGACTCATAGTTCTTGGGGTCCATCGAACGATTTAACACTTGTTGCACCTCCGCCGTCGTCGAACGGAACAGCTCTATATAGCGTTGTCCAATTGACTCCCGATGACGTCCCAGCGCCTTCGGTGAATCGCATTCATTGGCAAAAAGCACAAAGGCATCTCCCGTAGCTCGTCCATCCGGTTTCTTCACGAAGAGCACACCTTCATTGCCGTCCAGAACATGACAGGGTGCCTCACCAGTGGTAAAGAAATCCAACTGGAATATAACACACACAGAGAGAGAGAGAGAGAGAGAGTTGAGGTACAGCTCAGAGTAGTAAACTGATCTCTGGACTTACCACTTGTTTGGGTGTGCAGTCATAGGGTAGACCACGCATGCGTATAATAACCTGAGCGCCCTTTGAGAGGAACGCCTGCGCCTCATTGGATGCACCGCCTGCTATGGCCAGGAAATCCTCACCAGAGGCTCGATACACCTCAATGTAACGTGAGCCAATGTGATGTTTGTGTCGTTTCAGTGCCATATCGCGATGTTCCTGGGATATGAAACGGATCAGTGCCTCACCGTTGCGCCGACCCAGCGGCGACAGACACAGAGCTACACCGCCTCTGTAACAGATACGTAAAGAACAGATAGAAAGAGACGAAGAGAGAGCGCGACAGAGCGAAAGAGAGCAAAGAAAAGATTGGAAAACAAATATTATACGATAAAGAAAAACTCCGACTAAAGACAGACAAACACTACAAAAACAACAACACACAGAGAGAACATTAAACGTAATCTGCTGCTGACCCCGCGAACTTCGATAAGGAGAATGAGCCAAGGAGGCGATGTCTTATCAATGGGTTATACGTTACTTAGCTGCGCAGCTAGATCAGTATGTCAGCTAGTCAGCAAGTCGACTTGTCAGCTATTCAGCTGGGTTAGCTACTCACTTGGCTACGTTGAGTCCCCGAAAGAATTTGGCAATGTCCTGGTCGCTGCTCTGCCAGGGTAAGCCTCGAGCACGCACAATGCAATTGCCGTCGACTTCGTCGTCAATTGAGCTGCAAAGGAAACGTAATAGCAAAATATAAAAGAAAAAAAAAAATAAAGTTAAATAAAAGGAAACTATAAATAAAGAAAATATAAAATTAATAAATTGAAGTAAAAACAAAATGTGCACAAATTTTCAATGAAAAAGGTTTCCATTTACGTTTAGTTTTAGGTTGCAGTTGCAGTTCCCTCGAATGGAATAGATAGCACCAGCACCAGCAGTGTGTGCCGCTACTCCCCTTGCCACATTTCCCCACAGCACCTTCTTAGTTCCTTATAAACTACCCCCTCCTATATTATATAACAGACTGGACACATTTAAAGAGAGTCTTTTGTTTGGTTTTGATTTTAGTTTTCGTTTTGGTTTTTGTTTAGGTTGGCGTTGGCGTTGGAGTTGGGGTTAGGGTTGAGGTTTTGGTAGGTTGTCGCCTTAAGTTGTTCAAGTCACGTTTCGATTTTCAAGCCCATAAACATTTCTGCTGACTTTTCAAAGCACATACACACACACACACACATTTAAGAACACACCGACATAGCACACATAATGCAAAAAACATGAATAATCAGAAGAAGCAGCGACAGCAAATATTTCGTTGCTGCTTTAACTTTCGATTGGGTTTTACCTTTGGCTCAGCTTTAGCTAATTATATTTTTATAGTTTTTTGGTCTCGTTGTAACAGCTGCAATTCAGCGTATATATATATACATTAATATATATAATATACATATATATATATTTGTTCGATTTATGTATAGTGTTAATGTGATACACTGATTTGTTTGGTGGCAATACTCAGCGTAATAGCGATAACAATAGTCCTATTCATCGACTTGAACGAGATCTTAAACACAATTCCTATTCGAATTCAGTTTTCAAATTCCAATTTGAATCTACTTTAAGATCTTCCTCAGGGCACAAAATGAGTTCTTATCGCGTCCCGATCCAATCGCTGACTGACGACAGCTCCGATCGCCGCATCGTTTCTTCCAGTTTCTCTATCGCTTTGAGTATTATTGACATATTTTTGTGTTTTTCTTTTCTTTTACTTTATGATTTGTTTTTGTTTTTTGTATTTACTTTTTTATTTGCTTTTGCTTTTTGTATACATTTGAGTGGCTTTTCGGTTAGGGCTGCACTCGAATAGTGCGGACCTTGACAGAATTGGAGTAATTGCATCGCAGCAAAGCAAAACTAAAGCGCTGACTAACACCAACTGAGAGACACTGAGAGAGCTGAGAGTGAGCTGAGACTGAGCGTTATAAGAGTATATTGATATAGTAGAGAGTGTATTGACACATGATTCTAAAGTAGAGATAAGAAGGAGGTGTGAGTGTTGTCAGAGTTTAAAGTTGAGCTGAAAATCGCTAACGGAGGGTAGCCACAAAAGTAGCTGCTTGCACAGCAAACTTATTGAGAAAACTTTAACTATATGCTAATAAGTGAACCACATGACAGAACGACGCATATATACAAGTATTCGCTCAAAGAAGGATGTACCCTTCCCCAAAGAGCTTAAAACTGAAACGAATCACCAATCCTGGGTAATCATAAGGTAAGTCCAGAGATGAAAGCATTGAGAAAAATCATTCTTAGGCCATTCTTAACTAAATCTTAATCATTCATTAACTTAAGTTCTCAATCAAAATAACTCGACTTGTTTCCCATACCTATTAAGGTCCCTTTCTTTCTATATGCTACAGTTATCGATGGGTATAAAACTTACCAAATGCCAGGTTCCAGTACTAAATTAACGAGTTCATTTGTCTCGAATTTATGACCTAAAAGAAAACAAAAATATTAATAGATTTGAAGAAAGAATCCTTTTAGGGTATGTGAAGTTAACTTACCAGCTTGAAGCAATGTTTGAATCACAGTGACCATTTCGCGAGATTCGCGTATATAGAAGTCAGTATCCTCCACATAAGTTGCATTGAGCTCTGAGAATATATATATATAATATATAAGAAAATGCATTTAAGGATAAAATATTATATTTTGAGGTTAACCTTTTAGCATTTCTCCAATGGACTGGGGCAGAGGCAATGTGGGTGACTGCAGCATTTTGGGAATATCCTTGACAGGCACTAGAGCACGTGACAGATCGCCAGACTTATAACGTTGATATTCCTTGCGTAGATCACTAAACTTATTGTAATATGCCGGCAGCTCCACATCCTTGGCGCAGGCCTCCCGATGCAGGCACTGGCGTAACGGTAACTGTCCATCGGTGATCAGTTTGATATCAGTGCCAATCAGCGATAAGGAGCGTAAATATGCATCGAACTATAGGAGAGTAGATGCAGAGAGAGAGCGAGAGAGAGTTGATTGATATCCTTGACATTTGGTTTATGCTGTGATAAAAGGTTTCTGGGCATTTGATTAATACTTTTTCTAGGTTGACATGAAAAGCCTACCCCTCTTACCCCCTACCAGATAAATCCAGATTGCAATTTGTTGAAACCCGTTTGATATTTGTTGCTGCTGCGGTAATTCTCAATTATTGTCAATTAAATGCAACAACAAGAACAACACAACAAAAGCAACTGCAAATACGATTTACTAAGATGTTTGCTTTTAGCTAAGTCATCGTGAATAAATATAACAAGCAGCTTTAAGCCACATTATATACATACACATAGATATAGTTAGATTAGATATGTGATTGTAAATGTGATTGCCTCTCAGCTGAAGTCTACCCCAAAAAAGACTTCCACCTTTGAGCTACAGCTTTAGCCTCAGCTTTGAGTTTTGCTCTGAGGCTTCCGTTGGGGCAAAATGTTTTGCAGCAGTCAATAGTTGCATTCCATCTAAATGCTATTGACTCAGTCAATGGCATTTAGTGTAAAGTCTTCTTCTTTCAGCTTTTCCATTTAGATATAGCTACCCACACACAGCTAGCCCGTGCACGTCGCTCTAATGATGCCACAACCGAGCTGTACAAGGAGAGATGCTGCGCAACATAGACTATAATACGACATAGAACTGGCATACAGTAAAGTAGATGAATGGTCTTTACACTGTCCGTAACGGTATTGTCTTAAATTATTCTTAAAGTTTTGAGCACACAGAACCTTAGTTATCATTGCCCAACTGCACGTGTCTCATTATGGCTCAAAATCCCCCTTCATTACCCCGCCCCTCCACACACAAATTTCCAGTCATTCAACTTCATGAAGTAGCCCCAAAGCAGAGTCAAGTCTCCAACTGCACCCCACTTGGCATCAACTCCATCTTTTATCACTATAAGTTGTGTTGATGTTTACATTTCCGTAACAGTGTAATAGGGAGAGGGGCGAGCGACGTGTTGGAGCTCTTGGCAGTGGCAGAGGCTTGTCCAAGTGCCTCAGTAGCATTGCTTATCAACTGCTGATAAGATTAAAGGCACTTGCGTTTCCCCCAAGGAAAAAAAGCACTGAAATAATGCAATCCTCGATGACTCGACAAGATCAAACTATATCTGTCAAAGATCTGATAGTTCCGATACACACACGTATATATGTATATATAATGAAAGTAATAACCTTTTAATGGCTATGTGTAGCAACAGGATTATCACGAGCTAATGTTTGAAATACCACGGAGAACTGTTACGAAGAATAATCTTATCTTAGAAGACTTAGCCCACACCCACGCCTGATAAGCAGCCCATAAAACGCTATTCTCCTTTTTTCCCCCTTTCGAGCTCTTATACATACCTCTTCGATGGCCTCGGTGAGTGGCTTGCCAGCAGCCTGTGCCTCGGCAATGGGCAGGATGAGTTCATTGCTGTTCTCCAGGGTGGTAAGGCTGAGTCCATTGCTTGGGTTTGTCCCACTGGAATTTGTGATGTTGTTCGTTGTATTGCTGCTGGTGTTATTGTTGTTATTACTGCTACTATTGTTGTTGTTGTTAGTGGAGCTATTGTCGCCAGTGTAGCCAATAGCCAAAGGCGGCGAACATGTTGTATTGTTGGTTGCATTTGAGTTATCCGATGAGCTGGATATGGTGCGATCCTTAATGAAGTATCCGTCAGGGCGTACGAGTATTTGTTTGGTGCCAATAATCTAAATAAAAAGAGATAGGGAAGGAGTTAGAATGAGAGACAAGATTACTACTAAATTACGCCAGATAAGCAGAGATCAAGTGGGGTATATTCAGGCCATATAAAAACTACAACGACTTGCACCAATCTGAAACATGAATCGCTAATAATCGTATCTATACTTGTATATATATATATATATATAAGAAATCAGAGTACTCATTGAATCACTTTTCAGCTGCTGGGTAAATGATAATCAAGGTCCAAGAGCAATAGAAACTGTTTTCGACATCGCTGCTTGCGTCAACGGATATGTGAACGGAATTGGAATCGGAATGGGAATGAGAATGAGAATGGGAATATTAAAGGGAATTGAGAAAATTGAAAACCGAAACGGAATTTGGATTACTGTTTACTGATTTCTGACTTCTGACTTTTTTAAATTTGCATAGCTTTTGAATATATGTATCGACAATATATAACATAGATATATAATGATCAATATATATATATATATATATATATATATATATATATATATAGTATATATATATATATAGATATATATACATATATGTTGCTGTGGCTACTGTGAGGCGTATGGTACGCAAACGTTGGCTATGCTAATTTCAATATGGCCCAACAACAGTAAGAAAGAAAGAAAAGGATGAAGCCAAAGGAAGGAGAAGGTAAGGGCCTCCATTTGATTCATATGGAACAAACGATTTGATTCAAACGAAATTTGAATTCTAATCAAGAACTGAAATTGCTGCCAAAAGAGCAAGTTTTGATGTGAATAGCGGGCCATTTGGCAGCTTAATTTGATGCGTTCAGAATCAGAAGTTTATATATATATATATACATGTATATAAAAATATATAAATAGATTTAGTCAAGGCAATGCCAATGCCAATGCCAAAAATATATGTATCCTAAATTATAATATGTTTTAACTATTTTTGGAGTCATTTTATATGCGTCATGTTAAACGCTTAAAATTAGTTAAGTTTTTTATTTAAAATTTGGTTATTTTGGTTATTTTATTTTTAATAATTTATTTTTAGTAATTTGAAAGTTTGTTTTAGTTATGGTCTACAGTATTCGGTTGCTTTTTTTAAACAATTTATAAAGCTATTAAAAATTATAATCCAAGGGTCAGTTAAGAGCAATTTGATGAATAACTGCGATGTTGCAGCTGACTGCGTTTAAAATCAAATTTATTATACCCTATATTAGCCAATGAATGGGGTAGTTAGCATATAAAACCAGCTTAATAAAACAACCTAAAAGAAGGTAGAAAAAGTCAGTTCCAATATAGGTTCTTCTAATAATTGGATGAGCCCTGAATTGAAACAGTTTTTTGTGTGATAGGAATAGGAATCAGTTTATATATATATTGTTGTATACGATTAATCTGTAGTATATAGCAGAGTATTTGCAGTTCGTTTAACTCTTAAATAAATCTATCTTTTACTGGTCTTTAGTAGCTTTTTAAATGCAACTCGTGAAACACAAATCAAAAATGAGGACAACTTTGCATATTTAGTTGCCCGATAGCTTGTTATTATATATAGACTATAATCTATATATATAAATATATATATATATGGAAAGTTAAATGCATAAATTTAAGTAAATATATACATTTAACTTTCCATATATATATATATTTATATATATAGATTATAGTCTATATATAATAACAAGCTATCGGGCAACTAAATATGCAAAGTTGTCCTCATTTTTGATTTGTGTTTCACGAGTTGCATTTAAAAAGCTACTAAAGACCAGTAAAAGATAGATTTATTTAAGAGTTAAACGAACTGCAAATACTCTGCTATATACTACAGATTAATCGTATACAACAATATATATATAAACTGATTCCTATTCCTATCACACAAAAAACTGTTTCAATTCAGGGCTCATCCAATTATTAGAAGAACCTATATTGGAACTGACTTTTTCTACCTTCTTTTAGGTTGTTTTATTAAGCTGGTTTTATATGCTAACTACCCCATTCATTGGCTAATATAGGGTATAATAAATTTGATTTTAAACGCAGTCAGCTGCAACATCGCAGTTATTCATCAAATTGCTCTTAACTGACCCTTGGATTATAATTTTTAATAGCTTTATAAATTGTTTAAAAAAAGCAACCGAATACTGTAGACCATAACTAAAACAAACTTTCAAATTACTAAAAATAAATTATTAAAAATAAAATAACCAAAATAACCAAATTTTAAATAAAAAACTTAACTAATTTTAAGCGTTTAACATGACGCATATAAAATGACTCCAAAAATAGTTAAAACATATTATAATTTAGGATACATATATTTTTGGCATTGGCATTGGCATTGCCTTGACTAAATCTATTTATATATTTTTATATACATGTATATATATATATATAAACTACTGATTCTGAACGCAATCAAATTAAGCTGCCAAATGGCCCGCTATTCACATCAAAACTTGCTCTTTTGGCAGCAATTTCAGTTCTTGATTAGAATTCAAATTTCGTTTGAATCAAATCGTTTGTTCCATATGAATCAAATGGAGGTTTGCTTATCGTTTCATATGACAGTTAAATTATATTAAAATATAACTACTTTGATTTGTATGTGAAGGATTAGAGATAACCTTTAGCAATCAGCTCTTCAGGTATTCACTTGGCTTAGCTTAGAGATCTGCAGGAAAATAGAGAGAGAGAGGAAGAGTGTGAGAGAGAATCTTATATATTCTGGTATACGTATAACTTACATAATATATCTATATCAACTTCCATTGTAACTGTTAGCATTTCGTTAACAATCTTCCATTTTTAATTCCATTTCTTATTGGATTCTCGTTTGGTTTATTGCTTGCTCTGCTAAAGACTCTGCTCGGTGAAGTTGATTGAACCCGTTTGAGTTAGCTAAATTTGTTTGGCTTTCTAAAAGCGAAAAAGAAACCAAAACAAATCCGTCTATAAGTTTCCTTCCGCACCAAACTTCCTCTCATGCAATCTGACGCTCTCTCTAGCCAGTGTTAATAAGCCAAGTTTTATATAGATTTCTTGCAATGGCAATGGCAAATTGCTTAAATTGACAGGTACAAAAGCACACATACACACATATATTATATATACATACATTTATGCATATTTATATATATCTACCATAAACACTTGACATGCACACACACTCACATTGCGGTTATATATTGTCGATACATATATTCAAAAGCTATGCAAATTTAAAAAAGTCAGAAGTCAGAAATCAGTAAACAGTAATCCAAATTCCGTTTCCCTTACCCTTGGCCTTTCCCTTTCCCTTAGCTTCATCCTTTCTTTCTTTCTTACTGTTGTTGGGCCATATTGAAATTAGCATAGCGTCTAGCTACCTGCAGATACTCAATATTTCCATTCTCAATTTTCAATTTTCTCAATTCCCTTTAATATTCCCATTCTCATTCTCATTCCCATTCCGATTCCAATTCCGTTCACATATCCGTTGACGCAAGCAGCGATGTCTCCTGGTTTGACTTGGAAAACAGTTTCTATTGCTCTTGGACCTTGATTATCATTTACCCAGCAGCTGAAAAGTGATTCAATGAGTACTCTGATTTCTGTACAAATCGTATGTAGACCTTGTATATATATATATATATATATATATATATACATATATAAATATGTATATACAGGTGCAATCATGTTCTTATCTATAGATAACGATTATTAGCGATTCATGTTTCAGATTGGTGGCAAGTCGTTGCTAGTTTTTATATGGCCTGAATATACCCCACTTGATCTCTGCTTATCTGGCGTAATTTAGTAGTAATCTTGTCTCTCATTCTAACTCCTTCCCTATCTCTTTTTATTTAGATTATTGGCACCAAACAAATACTCGTACGCCCTGACGGATACTTCATTAAGGATCGCACCATATCCAGCTCATCGGATAACTCAAATGCAACCAACAATACAACATGTTCGCCGCCTTTGGCTATTGGCTACACTGGCGACAATAGCTCCACTAACAACAACAACAATAGTAGCAGTAATAACAACAATAACACCAGCAGCAATACAACGAACAACATCACAAATTCCAGTGGGACAAACCCAAGCAATGGACTCAGCCTTACCACCCTGGAGAACAGCAATGAACTCATCCTGCCCATTGCCGAGGCACAGGCTGCTGGCAAGCCACTCACCGAGGCCATCGAAGAGGTATGTATAAGAGCTCGAAAGGGGGAAAAAAGGAGAATAGCGTTTTATGGGCTGCTTATCAGGCGTGGGTGTGGGCTAAGTCTTCTAAGATAAGATTATTCTTCGTAACAGTTCTCCGTGGTATTTCAAACATTAGCTCAGATAATCCTGTTGCTACACATAGCCATTAAAAGGTTATTACATTATATATACATATATACGTGTGTGTATCGGAACTATCAGATCTTTGACAGATATAGTTTGATCTTGTCGAGTCATCGAGGATTGCATTATTTCAGTGCTTTTTTTCCTTGGGGGAAACGCAAGTGCCTTTAATCTTATCAGCAGTTGATAAGCAATGCTACTGAGGCACTTGGACAAGCCTCTGCCACTGCCAAGAGCTCCAACACGTCGCTCGCCCCTCTCCCTATTACACTGTTACGGAAATGTAAACATCAACACAACTTATAGTGATAAAAGATGGAGTTGATGCCAAGTGGGGTGCAGTTGGAGACTTGACTCTGCTTTAAGGCTACTTCATGAAGTTGAATGACTGGAAATTTGTGTGTGGAGGAGGGGTAATAAAGGGGGTTTTAAACCATAATAGACACGTGCATTAATGATACAAGTTTCTGTGTCTAAAACTTAAGTAATTTAAGCAATTTTGTTACGGACAGTGTAAAGATCATTAATCTACTTTATTGTATGCCAATTCTATGTCATATTATAGTGTATGTTGGCGCATCTCTCCTTGTCAGCTCATTTGTAGCATCATTAGATGACGTCAGGGCTAGCTATATATAAATAGATATATCTAATGGAAAAGCTAAGAGAGACTTTACACTAATTCATTTGGTCAATAGCTTTTAGATGGAATGCAATTATTGCTGCTGCAAATATTTGCCAAGGGAAACCTCAGAGCAAAACTCAAAGCTGAGGCTAAAGCTGTAGCTCAAAGGTGGAAATCTTTTTTGGGGTAACTTCAGCTGAGAGGCAATCACATTTACAATCACATATCTAATCTAACTATATCTATGTGTATGTATATAATGTGGCTTAAAGCTGCTTGTTATATTTATTCACGATGACTTAGCTAAAAGCAAACATCTTAGTAAATCGTATTTGCAGTTGCTTTTGTTGTGTTGTTCTTGTTGTTGCATTTAATTGACAATAATTGAGAATTGCCGCAGCAGCAACAAATATCAAACGGGTTTCAACAAATTGCAATCTGGATTTATCTGGTAGGGGGTAAGAGGGGTAGGCTTTTCATGTCAACCTAGAAAAAGTATTAATCAAATGCCCAGAAACCTTTTATCACAGCATAAACCAAATGTCAAGGATATCAATCAACTCTCTCTCGCTCTCTCTCTGCATCTACTCTCCTTTAGTTCGATGCATATTTACGCTCCTTATCGCTGATTGGCACTGATATCAAACTGATCACCGATGGACAGTTACCGTTACGCCAGTGCCTGCATCGGGAGGCCTGCGCCAAGGATGTGGAGCTGCCGGCATATTACAATAAGTTTAGTGATCTACGCAAGGAATATCAACGTTATAAGTCTGGCGATCTGTCACGTGCTCTAGTGCCTGTCAAGGATATTCCCAAAATGCTGCAGTCACCCACATTGCCTCTGCCCCAGTCCATTGGAGAAATGCTAAAAGGTTAACCTCAAAATATAATATTTTATCCTTAAATGCATTTTCTTATATATTATATATATATATTCTCAGAGCTCAATGCTACTTATGTGGAGGATACTGACTTCTATATACGCGAATCTCGCGAAATGGTCACTGTGATTCAAACATTGCTTCAAGCTGGTAAGTTAACTTCACATACCCTAAAAGGATTCTTTCTTCAAATCTATTAATATTTTTGTTTTCTTTTAGGTCATAAATTCGAGACAAATGAACTCGTTAATTTAGTACTGGAACCTGGCATTTGGTAAGTTTTATACCCATCGATAACTGTAGCATATAGAAAGAAAGGGACCTTAATAGGTATGGGAAACAGTTGAGTTATTTTGATTGAGAACTTAAGTTAATGAATGATTAAGATTTAGTTAAGAATGGCCTAAGAATGATTTTTCTCAATGCTTTCATCTCTGGACTTACCTTATGATTACCCAGGATTGGTGATTCGTTTCAGTTTTAAGCTCTTGGGGAAGGGTACACTTCTTTGAGCGAATCTTGTATATATACATAGTTCTGTCATATTATTCACTTATAGCATATAGTTAAAGTTTTCTCAATAAGTTTGCTGTAAGCAGCTACTTTTGTGGCTACCCTCGTTGGATTTTTCAGCTCAACTTTAAACTCTGACAACACTCACACCTCCTCTTATCTCTCTTTAGAATCATGTGTCAATACACTCTCTACTATATCAATATACTCTTATAACGCTCAGTCTCAGCTCACTCAGCTCTCTCAGTGTCTCTCAGTTGGTGTTAGTCAGCGCTTTAGTTTTGCTTTGCTGCGATGCAATTACTCCAATTCTGTCAAGGTCCGCACTATTCGAGTGCAGCCCTAACCGAAAAGCCACTCAAATGTATACAAAAAGCAAAAGCAAATAAAAAAGTAAATACAAAAAACAAAAACAAATCATAAAGTAAAAGAAAAGAAAAGAAAAACACAAAAATATGTCAATAATACTCAAAGCGATAGAGAAACTGGAAGAAACGATGCGGCGATCGGAGCTGTCGTCAGTCAGCGATTGGATCGGGACGCGATAAGAACTCATTTTGTGCCCTGAGGAAGATCTTAAAGTAGATTCAAATTGGAATTTGAAAACTGAATTCGAATAGGAATTGTGTTTAAGATCTCGTTCAAGTCGATGAATAGGACTATTGTTATCGCTATTACGCTGAGTATTGCCACCAAACAAATCAGTGTATCACATTAACACTATACATAAATCGAACAAATATATATATATGTATATTATATATATTAATGTATATATATATACGCTGAATTGCAGCTGTTACAACGAGACCAAAAAACTATAAAAATATAATTAGCTAAAGCTGAGCCAAAGGTAAAACCCAATCGAAAGTTAAAGCAGCAACGAAATATTTGCTGTCGCTGCTTCTTCTGATTATTCATGTTTTTTGCATTATGTGTGCTATGTCGGTGTGTTCTTAAATGTGTGTGTGTGTGTGTATGTGCTTTGAAAAGTCAGCAGAAATGTTTATGGGCTTGAAAATCGAAACGTGACTTGAACAACTTAAGGCGACAACCTACCAAAACCTCAACCCTAACCCCAACTCCAACGCCAACGCCAACCTAAACAAAAACCAAAACGAAAACTAAAATCAAAACCAAACAAAAGACTCTCTTTAAATGTGTCCAGTCTGTTATATAATATAGGAGGGGGTAGTTTATAAGGAACTAAGAAGGTGCTGTGGGGAAATGTGGCAAGGGGAGTAGCGGCACACACTGCTGGTGCTGGTGCTATCTATTCCATTCGAGGGAACTGCAACTGCAACCTAAAACTAAACGTAAATGGAAACCTTTTTCATTGAAAATTTGTGCACATTTTGTTTTTACTTCAATTTATTAATTTTATATTTTCTTTATTTATAGTTTCCTTTTATTTAACTTTATTTTTTTTTTTCTTTTATATTTTGCTATTACGTTTCCTTTGCAGCTCAATTGACGACGAAGTCGACGGCAATTGCATTGTGCGTGCTCGAGGCTTACCCTGGCAGAGCAGCGACCAGGACATTGCCAAATTCTTTCGGGGACTCAACGTAGCCAAGTGAGTAGCTAACCCAGCTGAATAGCTGACAAGTCGACTTGCTGACTAGCTGACATACTGATCTAGCTGCGCAGCTAAGTAACGTATAACCCATTGATAAGACATCGCCTCCTTGGCTCATTCTCCTTATCGAAGTTCGCGGGGTCAGCAGCAGATTACGTTTAATGTTCTCTCTGTGTGTTGTTGTTTTTGTAGTGTTTGTCTGTCTTTAGTCGGAGTTTTTCTTTATCGTATAATATTTGTTTTCCAATCTTTTCTTTGCTCTCTTTCGCTCTGTCGCGCTCTCTCTTCGTCTCTTTCTATCTGTTCTTTACGTATCTGTTACAGAGGCGGTGTAGCTCTGTGTCTGTCGCCGCTGGGTCGGCGCAACGGTGAGGCACTGATCCGTTTCATATCCCAGGAACATCGCGATATGGCACTGAAACGACACAAACATCACATTGGCTCACGTTACATTGAGGTGTATCGAGCCTCTGGTGAGGATTTCCTGGCCATAGCAGGCGGTGCATCCAATGAGGCGCAGGCGTTCCTCTCAAAGGGCGCTCAGGTTATTATACGCATGCGTGGTCTACCCTATGACTGCACACCCAAACAAGTGGTAAGTCCAGAGATCAGTTTACTACTCTGAGCTGTACCTCAACTCTCTCTCTCTCTCTCTCTCTGTGTGTGTTATATTCCAGTTGGATTTCTTTACCACTGGTGAGGCACCCTGTCATGTTCTGGACGGCAATGAAGGTGTGCTCTTCGTGAAGAAACCGGATGGACGAGCTACGGGAGATGCCTTTGTGCTTTTTGCCAATGAATGCGATTCACCGAAGGCGCTGGGACGTCATCGGGAGTCAATTGGACAACGCTATATAGAGCTGTTCCGTTCGACGACGGCGGAGGTGCAACAAGTGTTAAATCGTTCGATGGACCCCAAGAACTATGAGTCAAACAACCATAGTCAGCCACCGTTGATTGCACAGTTGCCCACCATGCAGTTGCCGTTGCTACCGCAGGTGGGTGCCACTAGCGGTGGCCACGCCCTCAACCCGCTGAAAGCTAGTGCTAGCCACGTTAACCTGTGCCCATCACTTCCCCATGCCCCACAGCACCTCATCACCTCTGGCACGACCAAGAACTGTATACGATTGCGCGGACTGCCCTACGAGGCTATGGTGGAGCATATACTTCATTTCCTGGACGACTTTGCCAAGCACATCCTCATCCAGGGCGTACACATGGTCATCAATGCCCAGGTGAGTACCAACTCCAACCTAATTTTGAACTACTTTTCCGAACACTTACTGACACTTTTCGCTTTCCCCTCTGTGTTTAGGGCCAGCCAAGTGGCGAGGCATTCATTCAAATGGATTCGGAAGATTCTGCACGCCTCTGTGCCCAGCGCAAGCATAATCAGTTCATGGTCTTTGGCAAAAAGTACCGCTACATTGAGGTCTTTCAGTGTTCCGGCGATGATATGAATTATGTGCTCAATGGCGGACTTGCCTCTCCTGTAGCTCCACAGCCACATCCAGGACACGCTCATCTGGCAGCTGCTGCAGCCGCCGCTGCTGCTGCCGCTGTTGCTGCCGGCAAGCAGCCTTCACTGCTCTCTCCGGGTATGTTAGCTCAACCTCCGCCGCCACCCACCGGCGCTCAGGCCATTAGCTCTCACTCCCACACACACGCACACTCACACTCACACGCACACACGCATGGGCATACACACGGTCATCATGCACTGCAAACATCATCAGCTGTTGCCTCCATATTGGGCGCCACCTCCCATGCCCCACTCACTGCTGGCACGCACAGTAGTCTAGCCAGCTTCATGGCCGCTCAGCCCGCAGCCACCTTGTCCACACACTCTTCCCTGGGCTCCCTTTCTAACAACAGCCTGGGTCCAGCTGGTCTACCTGCTGCACCTGCCGGCTATCATTTCAATCTTGGCTTGCCGCCTACGTCCAGTACTCAAGCAGCAGCTGCCGCTGCTGCGGTTGCTGCTGCAGCTGCTGTCAATAACCCCGCACTCGTTGCCCAGCAACAGGCCCAATTCATAGCTCAGCAGAGTCTCTATGCACGCCAGCAGGCAGCCATGCTCGCAGAGCAGCAGCAGCAGCAACAACAGCAGCAGCTCTATGCGAACGCTGCCATGTTGCAACAGCATGCTTTGTATATGCAACATCCAGCCGCAGCTGCTGCTATGGCCGCTCAGCCACAGGTGCTGTTCATGCAGCGTCCCTGTGTGCAGCCCTTTCCCTTGGGTTACATGCCCACCGCCAGTGGCTATCAATTTGCGGGCGCTGCCACAGCCGCTGCCGGCATGCCCGCTTCCGCTGCAGCAAGTGCCGCCGGTGTTGCGGGTGTTGCAGGTGTCTCCGGCATTGCCGGTGCCAGTGCAGCAGGCAACTCAGCCCTGGCCCTACAATCCCATTCCATGAAGCGTTCCTACGAGAATGCCTTCCAGCAGGATCCCACTGGCGCAGCGGCCGCAGCAAACGCTGCCAAACGGGCACTCACCCGACCCCCCAATAGCGTCTATACCTACTATAATCCAGGCATATAGTAGACTATATTCAATCTTGATTGATACACTCCCATTTTAACTGATTGACCTACTATTTTATTGATTAATTGACTGATTGAAAGACTACTCCGAAATGAGTTGCTTTCACAGAAAACTCCTCCACTTCAGGCACATTCCAAGGTGACAATGTTTGCAGCGCATAATGAATGGCATTATATATATTCTATATATATATATTTATATATTATATCTCATTTTGGCAATATATATAAACTCACATCTACACACACACACACACATACACACACACACCCGCTCATATAGAAAACATATTATTAGCGCTTAAATTCGTTTATAATTTGAAAATTTTTATAGTAAAATTTTTTTTATTTTTTAAGTCAAGCAAAAAGTAAACGAAAATTACTTTTAAGCATTTCTGTCTAAGGTCTAAGCAATACTTATATTACACACACACGCATATATATATATATATATATATTGCACATATACCCACACTCATATATATATATTTATATATATATATCTAAGAACAGACATACACACACACACCTGGGAAAGCTAACAAAATGTGCAAATTGATTTCTTTTTCGATACAACGAAAATTTTGTAACTATATTTTCTATTTGTCAACTAATCAGAATAATTTGATCTGGCGCAATTATTTCATATAATATCTAACTGTGCTTTTGTGTGTACGAATATGCGTGTGTGTGTGTGCGTGTGTAGTATAAGCTGTGTCTGTGTGCGTGTGTGTTGAATCATTGAGGCTAACGTCTTTTAAGCAGCGAGCGATTGTATTACAATTGGTGTTAGCTTGAATTGTATATTTGTATGCGTGTGTGTGTGTGTGTGCCACGCCCCATTAAGTGCAATCTTTTAATCTTAAATTTAAGCATAAATACATACACTCACACACACACACACACACACACACACACACATACAAACATACATACATATATACACTCACTGCCTGAATGGCGTCAGGTGTTGGCTCATGCGGAAACAAAAAGAAAAACAAATCAAAACAAAAAACAAAATTTAAAACTAAATCAAATGTGCAACAAACAACAAAAACAAACAAAACCTTTCCCAAAACTGTTAGTTTAGACAATATATATTTATATGGTATATATATAATATATATATATATATATATATATATATATATATATATGAATATCTATCATTATGGAAAAGAATTTAGTTCCTAAGGCATAAATAATTTGTAAATTGGTTGGAAACTTGATTAATATTTACATATAAAGTTAAGCACTAGAAAACTTTTCCTGTGTCACCCTGTGTTGCGGCATGCCACAAGCTAACAAGCAATGCGATCTAGCTAAATTCACACATACTTTTTAATAAATAATATAATATATAGAAACTTGATCTATATGTACCTATATATATATCTATGTTTGTCAACGTATAATGTTCATTCTGGGGCTTAGCTCAGATCGCATTGCTCGCTTGTTGCTAGCTCAACGATAGAATTTCTAACACAAACCGTATAGCATCTAGATCTAAATCTAAATCTTATTTTGATTTTGAATTGGAATTTAAATATTTTTGGATATACACATATATATATATTAATATATATATATATCTATATCGATTATATCGTGAACGTTAACTGTATCTTTGTAGCTATAAGTGTGCGTAACTGGTGTTAGTCGCAAATTGGAACTAAATCGATGATATTGTTTCTCAATGTGTACTCTCTCTCTCTCTCTATATCTCTGTCATATATAACTAATAACTCTCTCTCTCTCCTTAACTATCTATCTATATAGTTCTTTATATATAATATATATTATATTATATATAATACCAAATCGCTTATTGTACGTTTATAGCGCTATTATCATCAATTGGTTATGGATATATTTTGGGTTAGCGCTCTTTATATGCCTACAAATTATATAATAATAATATATAAAATTTGTTTGTCATTGTCCTTACAAGTGTTTGTGTATATTCTTAAGACTACACATATTAACTGATACTATTGTACTATATACTATATATATATTTATATATACTGTAGTTTCTGATCCAATCAGAGAGCTCTTTCTTACCACCGATCTAAGGTCCTTTTTCTGCGTCTAACAAACAGTTTTTACGCTACTTGTGGCAAATATCTTAAAGGAAATGCAAAAAAGAAAAACATGGGAAAGATTTTCTACTCATTATCTTATCTATAGCACACCTAGTTTTATAGTTACAGTTACTTAGTTCATACAACAATCAAGTGGTTCCCCATGGGTCTTATTTTATTTTATGTTCTCTTTTGGCCTTAATACAATACACATACTCGATATATAATACAATCTATGGCTTCCATATAAAAACTCATAAGCAGCCACTTAAATACTTAAAAAACAACTACAAAAAATATAAAACAAAATCAAAACAGTTAATAATATTAATTAATAATTAAATTAATTACAAAACTTAATTAGTTTATAGCGCACATATATAATATTTTTTGATATTTCATTTTTTTATTTAATGCTTAGTTTACTTAGAGACAAATCAAACTTTTTAATCATTTTTTATACTTCAATAAATATATATCTATATATATACATATCGCTATATACATACATATCTATATGACAAGTGCTCTACCCTCTCTCTTCGCCTACCCCCAATTTGCGTTAATCAAACTCTTTCTCTCTCTCTCTCTCTAACCATCTCTCTACCCTCCCAGGCAGCAGCTCCCTTCCAATTTGTTAACAGTTTTATTGTCTTAAGCGTGCAGCCATTAACGAACATGTTCGCATCGAGCATGTTGTCCAGCTCCTAATCCTACCTCTATCATTACTTCCAACCCTGCTCTTACTTACATCTTCTATTATCTATCATCTATGTCCTGTCTTTGCTGAGATTTACACAAGTATTTGTACAACCTGGGCTCGGGCTTGGGACTAGCTTTAAACGCATCCTCTCTCTCTCTCTCTCTATCTCTATTTTTCTCTGTCTGTCTGTCTCTCTGGTCTGCAGCCTAAGGCTGCTTTGGGTATTATAACTTGTGTTGACGTTACGAGTTGCATATAAATTGTATAATTTAATTGATTTTCGATTGTAATTTCATCGATAAACAACAACAACTCTTTGTATGTGTGTACTAGTTGCAACTGTATGTATATGTGTGTATGTGTTACCTCTGTTTTGAAATTCATATGGGTGAACGCAACTCTGTAACGTCTGTAAGTTGGAATGTCAGTCATAAAACCACCTGGTGCTGCTCTAATTTAGACACACCCATTTTGTATGTAACAACGACAACAACAACAACAACAATAACTTTTACTAGAAAAACAACAACAGCAACAAAACAAAAAAAACAAATTGAAGCTAAGTGTTAAATTCTCTTTGGGCTGCTTTTCTGTAATGCGTCAAGGAATGACCTTTAACCGTATTTGCTTACACACACGTATATATATATATATATGTATGTATGTATATGTGTGGGTAATTATCTAAAATCGATAACTGATAACCGATAACCAATACCTTATAATCATACATCGTTGTTATTATCACTGTTCCAGCTCTGTCTCTCTCTTCCTCTCTGTCTCTCTGTGTGTGTTGTTGTTATCTCCTTATATTATTATTATTATTATTTATTTTATTGTTTAAAGGCTGGTTGGTGCTTGGATAAAAAAATATAAAAAACGATAAACAAATCTGATGGGAATATAAAAAAAAATATATAAAAAAACATGTTTAAAGTTCTTTTTTTACTCGTAATGTGCGCAAAAAAAAACCAAAAACAAAACAAAAATATAAAATATAAAAATGTTGTATTCATGGTCTCTGGGTAAACTGGTAAATATACATATATATGTATATATATATATATATATATATATATAATATATACATACATGCATATCCGTGTATGTATGTATGTATATAAGTATATATATATATACATATATATATTCAAATCAAGTTACAATTATTATATACTACATGTCTCCTCTACCATTATTTGCAAATGTCTAAACGGTGAGTGTTTTTGAATACGATTTAACTTACCCTATTTAACTCTTACTAACACTAACTAAATCTAACTCTAACAACTACAATTACAACTACTAACATTAACATTAACCGTAACCGTCGTAACCGTAACCGTAACCGTAACAGTAACTGTAACAGTAACATTAACATTAACCTTAAACAAATGTCAGTCAGTTGCGTCTCTGCTTTAACTTTGTGTCGCTTCATTGGAGTCTGTTTAAAGCAACAACAACAACAACAAGAACAACAAGTGACAATTCTTTAACACTAATATACCCCTCTCAATACTTACATTATTGACTTCCAATTGATTTGCCCATTTATTGTTTTTTTTTTTCATTTTTATTTTTGAACACATTTTTTTTACACATTTTAACGTATTATTTTAATTAAAGTTTTATTTGTTTTCGCTTTCTCAGGTGCCACTGTGCTGGGCGCCCATTTTGGTGCACATTTTTCGGCTTATGGTGGACCAGCACCTCCACCACATACTCCATTATTGGCGACCCCACGTCCACATCATGGACATGGCCATGCACACCATCATCATCACCACCATCATGCATCCGCGTTTTATCCGCCACCTCTGGTTTATTGGCCATATCCGAGTCCGCCCGTTTCGCCTACAACCTACTATAGCCAGCCGGGTGCCCATTCGCCCTCACAGCATCAGGCCATAGTAAGTGACTTTTCATTGACTGAACAGTTGTTTAAAGTTTTTATTTTGCAGTATCCGGTGGACTATTATACAGCTTCACCGCTCTCCCCACCTAACACTGGGTTGATACTCACGGCCAGCAAGAACGCCGTGCCTTTTGTGCCCGCCAAGCAGTCAGTCAACAACCTCAATAATAACAACAACAAGGTAACACCACCAATTCAGGCCAACTCACCCTTGGCAAATACAACGTCTACACAGACGACGTCCAGTCAAACTGTGAACGTTGTTAATGGAACTGCTGCGCCTGCTCAGCCCGCGACGCAATCGTCACAGACGTCACAAACTCTGCTTACCATGGATACGAACCATGCGGCTAGTGCAACGCCCACACTGAAGACGGGTAGCCAAAGTGGCGCTGCAAATGTTACGCCAATAGTGAGCAACTCCTGTGTGGAGTTATACATATCGTAGATACTCTACCAATCTAACATACTTATCTTTATCTCCCTCTCCAGTCCTCCTTTCTCTATAGAAGTAACAAAGTAACTTTTGTAGACAACAATACACACACAAAAAAAAAAAAATGAAACCAACCCAATAACAATTACAATTGTCTTGCCAATCGAAGAAATTTGCTTTTAGTCTAGTTTATAACCAGCTGTAGATAAGTCGCTAGTCCGCTTAGTCGGGTTGCACACCTCTAATACGACCTTATACTGGCTGCGCGGCGGCGAAACGAAATTACCAAAAAGAATCTCGCCGCAAATGTTGGCCCTTTTGCTTCTGCTTCTGCTCACACAGCCAGAAAAGCCGTAATGAATTTTTGATACTTAGATTCATATAATTAATGCTTTAGGTAGACGCCCAGTGCAATTTCAATTAAAAATTTTGAAACAAAACAAAATTCAATTCCATCAAATATAATTTATTATTTTTATTGCTGCATTATATACATTCTATATATGATATAATTATATCCAAATATAAATATATAAATATATATATATATATATATATATTAGCTAATTAGCAAAGAGAAGAAAACTACAAATTTATCCCTAGTCAATAGTCAAATTATTTATTTGCATGTTAAAACTTAAATCTAAAAATTAATATCAAATCAATTCAAAACAAAATCAAGCAAAACGTTAATTGTCAATATTTAAACGTCAATTGTCACATGTCAATGCAGAGATATAAATTTAATTAATTTTCTTAAAGCATTGTCAAAATAGTCAAAACTTAAAACAAAAATAAGAAAAATATAAAAACAAAAAGCATAATAGCAAATAGAATACACAATGTTAACATCATACAATTGATTCATGTTTTGTTTAGGCTAAGCCATCAAAGAATTATATTTTTGTTATTTTTCATGCTTTTCAGTGAAGAACCGAGAAAAGACATCTTATTTTTATACATATCTGTTTTAAATTGTTATTCTATTTCTCTCATTAAAAAAGATATTAATTGTTTCCAAATATGCAATTATTAAATAAATCAAACAATATTATATATCATTGTTAACAATCTATACAAGCTAAGAATATATCTAAGTCTTATAGTTTATAGTCCTTACATAATTATACCATAGCTGTCCTAACTGCCCTCAAGAAAAAATTCGAAAAGTTCCACCTTTATAACCACATTTCCTTATTAACTTTTCTTAATACACTCACAAAAACTTCCCACGCCAAAAGTTCCAAAACAGTTCTTACTACCGTCGCACTAAAATTCCAAAACTTTTCTTACAACGCTCGCAAAAAATTCTAAAACATTTCTTACAACCCTCGCCAAAAATTCCAAACCTTTTCTTACTACACTCGCTTAAACTTTTCTTACAACCCTCGCCGAAAATTCCAAAACTTTTCTTACTTCCTTCGCAAAAAATTCTAAAACTTCATTTACTACTCTCGCCAAAACTTTTCTTACAGCCCTCGCCAATAATTCCAGAACTTTTCTTGTAACCCTCGCCAAATATTCAAAACTTTTCTTACTACCCTCGCCAAAACTTTTCTTACAACCCTCACCAAAAGGTCCAAAACTTTTCTTACAACCCTCGCCAAAAATTCCAAACATTTGCTAACTACCCTCGCAAAAAATTCCAAAACTTTGCCTACTACCCTCGCCAAATATTTAAAAACTTTTCTTACTACCCTCGCCACAATTCCAAAACTTTTATTACTACCCTCGCCAATAAATCCAAAACTTTTGTTACTACCCTCGCAAAACATTCCAAAACTCCTATTACTACCCTCGCCAACAACTCCAAAACTCTTATTACTACCATCGCCAAAAATTCCAAGACTTTTCTTACTACCCTCCCCAAAAGTTCCATAACTTTTCATACAACGCTAGCCAAAAATTCAAAAACTTTACTTACTACACTCGCCAAATATTTCAAAACTATTCTTACTACCCTCGCCAAAACTTTTCTTACAGCCCTCGCTAAAAATCCCAAAACTTTTATTACTACCCTCGCCAACAAGTCCAAAACTCTTATTACCACCCTCGCCAAGTATTTCAAAACTTTTCTTACTACCCTCGCCAAAACTTTTCTTACTACCCTCGCTACAATTCCAAAACTTTTATTACTACCCCCGCAAGAAATTCCAAAACTTTTCTTACTACACTCGCTAAATATTTCAAAACTTTTCTTACTACCCTCGCCAAAAATTCCAAAACTTTTCTTACAGCCTTCGCCAAAATTTCCGAAACTTTTCTTACTACCCTCGCCATAAGCTTAAGAACATTTTGAGCCACCCTCGCCAAAAACATTCAGAGCTTTTTGAACTTCCCTCGCCAATAAAATTTTTCAAAACTTTTTAAACAGCCCTCGGTAAATTATTTCACAACTTCTCATACTTCCCTCGCCAAAAATTTGCCGCAATTTTGGTTAAAAATTTACGTCAAAGTACCAGGCAAACAAAAATCAGCAGAAGGTAGCTGCACCAAATTTTCACTCAATTAAATTACAACCCACTCAACTTTGAGTGAAAACTGAGTGACATTGGCCAGCAGCTAGCGATCGAAAGTGTTGCATACTTTTAGTTGCTACTGAATTTGACAATGTTTTCAATTGATTCTGATTCAG
>JBAMBS010001419.1:0-62294 GCA_037044455.1 Zygothrica quintamaculata
TATTATAGCAATTTAAGATATATATTATATCGCTCCAATAAGTACTAAAAATGCCATCAACTGAAAATGCATTTCACATTTTATTGTTAAAGAAACTAATTAAGCACTACCTAAAATGACCTTCAGCTGGGACATGGCAAAGCCACGCCCGTGACTACTTAATGAATTAAACAAATAGTAATATATATTCAACAATAATAATAACCTTTAGTTATATACAAAGTCAGTATAAAAGTAAACTTTATTAATTGCACCTGCAACCAAATAAAATCATACCCAATTGGCGGGAATTTTATCCGGTTTTAAATAGCCATAAGTTTTAAGTTTAATAACATGAAAGATGTGCAGTGTCTACACTTTCTAAAAGTTAGTAATTAGTATTTTTTTTTAAACTAATTTGTCCTTTAACCAGGTTAAAATGCGCCGGCAAGAATCACTTGAATTGCCATATAAATGGTTGCAGCAAGGGCCACAAAGAATGAAAGAGCACGTGCAGGCTGTGGCACTACCACAACAGCGTAGACCAAAGTGTGAACAATACGAGCAATACCAACGGCACGGAATAAAGTTACGGCCAAGAAAACAGAGGGATTTGTCAGTGTATAAAGCAGCCCAATAGCAAAGAAAGGCAAAATGTTCTCCAGATCATTACGGTGTGCACGACGTACACGCTCTACATTTGGGTCATCAAACTTAACCTTTTGCTTTGGCGACATCAAATCCTCCGGATTAGCGAATGTCTGTAATGAAGTAATAATATAATATTATAATACAGATAACATCTAAATGATTTTGACCTATCGCCAGACTTCGACCTGGTTGTTAACCGGTGTAAATCCACCTTTATACCTTAGTTTTCACGCGCTGTATCGCCGTTAGTAAAGCCATAGCCAAAATTTTTACCACAAGCACACCGCTCCAAAAAATATAACTTTTGAAAACGGGGTTATTCAAAGATATTAGCTCCAAATCCATGTTTATTTATGATTTAAATTCCGAACTTTTTCTTTGCGAGAAACACACGTCTGTGCCTTATATTTTGAACTGGTGACTATGTTACGAAAATTTCTTTTTTTATGCCGGCATTTGCTCTCTTGCCTACTCTCTGACTTTACTCTCACAATATTTAGGCGGCCCATTCATTCTCAAACTTGTGCGTTGACTGTGGTTATGTTTGAGGCAATGCTTGTCATTACGGGACGTTGTTTATGTATAAATTACAATGTATGTCAATTCTCATTCCAACATGTTCGTTTATGATGTTCGAAAGTATATGGGACGTATAAATGCGAGAGACCCTTAATATATGTATGCGTATGTGTATGTACGTGCATATGTATTATTGGAAATCGCCTTGTCATAGTGACGACACAAAAATCATAGCTTACCAAAGTTATAAACCTCCATAGACCAGTCAATATGCTCATGGCAAACATTTTTAGCATTAAAAGTGCACTCCATGCCGCATAGCAGCGAAAAACTTCGTTATTGAAAGTTATAAGCTCAATATGTAACATGTTGATGCTTTGACACTTGGCAAACGTTTGAATTGAAATATTTTTAATAGTATATATTAATATTTTTACAATTTACAATAATGCGCATAATAAAACTAGCTAGAATGTTCTCTAGTTCATTAGTATGCACCAGAAATAAAAATTATATACATATTGATTCAGTAAGAAATCTAGTTTTTTCATGTACAGTAAAAGTTAACACATAACAAATCAAATATATTATAATAATATCGTTAAAAAAAAAAAAATGGCCAGTCCTTAACTACACTTACACTTTATGGTGTCGTAGTTGTTATATTCTTTTAAAATTAACCTTTAAAATACCAGTTTTGTTACTTTGCGAGACTTTACTGTGCAACATGTACCAATACCATTACAAAATTATTTTTTTTTTGCAATTTTAATTTTATTTATATTTAAATATACACATGCATGTACACAATATAAATATATTCTAAAGATAAATTAACTAGAATTATGGCCGAAGGATCATTAGTTAAGTAATTACTTATACATTGCCTTAATCTTTTTATATTAATTTAAAAAAAAAAAAATTAAACAATTTTTTTGCATCTTATCTGAGAGTCGACATTGTTGGTCAAAGGTTCTCTTGGAATTTTGTTATTGTTCGTGTTGTTTTTGTTCTCACATAAATAGCGACAATTAAATGAAAATACAAAAGCTAACAAATTACTGTAATTACCGTGAATTGAAAACAAAAAGCAAATAATTTTCAAATTAGCTTGTAAAATTGTTCACTTTACTATCATATTATTTGAGCTTCATTTCAGGGACGTTTAATTTAAAGGAAAAATATAAAGGAATTTGCAAAATAATAAAAAAAAAAATTAACAATAAAAAAAAATAAAAAAAATAACATAAGGTTAAAATTGTTTTAATTAATAATAATAACATTATATTGAACTTGCTTATGACTTAAAATTAAATGTCATACATAACATTTGATCTATGAATTATTTATATAAATGGTATTAATATAATATACTTATAAAAAATATTATATGCATATATTTAAAATGCTTTAAGCAGCAACTAATTTCACAGGCAAATTTTTAATTCTCGTTTTAAACTCAGTTTGTTATAAAATTTATTAAATTAGTAATATAAAATTATGAAATAGTTGAAACGAGTTTAATAGCAATTATTCTAATGTACATATATCCATTCCAAATAGTAAACTATTTTCTAAGTAAACATTTTCATTTTATGAGACAAAATATTGTTAAAAGTCTATATATATATATATATATATATTAGTATAGTCTTTTTATAGTTTTATAAAAAGCTGTTTGATAAACTTTTGGAACGAATCCATATGAAAACTTAATTTTTTAACAATCAATTCAATATCATATTGGTTTCTATTATTGTTCAAATATTTTCGAGTTAAATTAAATAATTTTTCAATTTAGATAATGAACATTCTTTTTTATGTATAGTAAAAAACTAGTTGCTCCATTAAGAGACATGCAATTATGTGACTTCCCAGTAAATCCAACTTAACTTAACTCAATCAGTTATATATATATATATATATATATATATATTTGTATATAAATATATATATATATATATATATGTATATCTATGTATGTTTGGGTGCGTAAAAGAAAACGCCAGGCGGTATACACTTGAAAAATATATGAAATGGCTTTTTCCTCAGATTCTTGAGTGTAATTAATTAATTTTGTGCACAATTTTTACAATGGGCGGTGAGAGGTCTGTTTAAATACAGCAGAGAGCCCAGCCCCAATTTTAATGTTTGTTGTTGTTGTTGTTGTAAAACATAAATCATAATATGCAAATTTGCATAACGAACATTCAGTTGGGCGACAGTTGTAGCTCAGTGTTTGTTCTAGTTTGGTCGTGTGCATGTGGCGCCGTCGCAAGAGCCCGAAACAAATAAATAAATAAATAAAAATAATAATAAAATATAAATATAAAAAAAAAAGATTAAAATTCCTTTTAAGGATCAGCTTAAAATTAATAAATAATTATATAAATATTTCTGAACAGATATAAAAATGTCGCACGACGATCGCAAGGGTCGCCTAAATGTGGTGAAATTTTTGGAATTGGTAATTTAATTTTTTTTTTTTTTTTTTTTTGGTTTAAGCCCAGTTAATTGGCGTGCTTTGGGCCAAAACTTACTCAATATTTAAATAATATAATAAGAACAATTTTTTTTTTTAATTAAAAGAAAGTTTGTTATAAAATTATCTTATGATTGATTTGAATCTAAAATTTTGCCTTATCTTTTTGGATATCTAAAGATAAAAACAAATGAATAATTTTTTTTAATAAAATAAAAATGTATATATAAATATATATATCAATTTATTTTTAGGCATTTTCTATTGCCTGTCTAGTGCTGCATTTCTATAGTTTCAATGATCGTGATATAATGACATCCTTTATGGCCACAGGCACATTTACCGGTTATATAATTGTTGTTGTTGGCGTATTTGCAGGTAAAAATTATATCAAAAATCATTAGTTACTTATTTATTAATATATATATATATATATTTATATATAATATAATTTTTTTTTTACAAGGTGTTTTAATGAGGGCACCCATACATAAGAGAATCGACATCTTCTTTAGCGTTTTGGGCTGTGCCCTTTTTGTGGCAAGTGGCGTCTTCATAATTGAAGCCTGGGAATTCTCATTTCGCACTCGTACAAGGGATTTGGCTCTAATCAAGGCATCCCTATCAATTGTAAATGGAGTACTTTTTGGATTTGATGCCATATTCACATTTCGGGATAAGTGAAATATCTAAGGATATTAACTATTTAACAAAAAAAAAAAAAGAGTCTTGCATTTAAATCAAAGCAAATCTATATATATATATATAAATTAAATGTATATATAAATATATATATAAATTAAATGTATATATAAATATATATATATATTACAAGTATATATCGTTGTGTACTACAAATCGTTGACTCTCCTTTTGTATGTAATCTACATTTTAATATTGAAGATTCAGTTTTTGACTTGTTTCATAAATATTATAATTATTTTATAATTTCATAAATATCACTATAAAATTTATAGAAAAAAAAATACTTTCCTCGATTTGTAGAACACCATAGATATATACATTTATATATTTATGTATATATATATATATATATATATATATATTATTTATACTTAACAGATGAAACTTTCATGCTGTTTAGCAGGGAGACATCATTAGCTGTTATTTAATTTCAAGTAATTAAATAATTTAATCTCAAACTAACAACTCATTAATACACATCAAATTTAAATACAGTTTTCATTTTTTTTTGTCATTTTTAAATATATATATATTTTTTTTTGTTTTTCTTCTTTTTTTTTTAACTTTTGTTTATCAACTTTGTGTACAATTTTGTGTGCAATTTTTTTTTTTTAATTTTAGTTTCATTTTTATTAATTTTTTTTTTTTTTTTTTTTTTTGTCAAAGTAGAAATAAAGTTTTGAAATAAAAAATATATGTAAACATCTATATGTATTTAAAAAAAAAAAATTCTTTCCTTTATAATTAGGCTGTGGCCTGATATACATCAATTAGCTACTGACAACATGGAAAACATGGAAAATAGCATTTACGCCCTTTATACATTGTTATAGAGTGATTACGTTTATCTATTATTATTTGTTTTATAATTATTATTATTATTGTTGTTGTTGTTGTTGTCGATTTTCGTGCTTAATAGATGTGAGAAAATATGCAACGCTTCAAAATTTCTGCTATTCTTATTGATGATATTATTGTTGTTGCTGCTGTTGTAATCGTTGTTGTTCCTGGGGCTGCATCTTTGGGTGTTCTTTTATTAGTCTGCGTCGTGCGTGTGTGTATGTGTGTGTGTGTGTGTGTGTGTTTTTAAAACGCTTAAGCTGAATTGTGTATGTTAAGTCGGAAAATGTCATGAGCAACAAAATAGGTGCCAGCATTGGCTTTTAACATAAACACCTGGGAGAAGGCATGTGGAGGATCATCGTCGCACTGAAAATAATTCAAATACATTAAAATAAATACAACAAAAAATTAAAAAATAAAAATGTATCAACTATATATATGTGTATATAGTTGAAAAGAAAATGCGTGCATTTTGTTAACAAAATATATAAAAAATATTGCTATCTTCGGTATACCGAATTGTGTATACCCTTGCAGGCATTATATGACCAATAGATTAAATAAAATATAACATCAATTTCGAGTAGATTTTTTTAAATTTTAACAACTGCATATAATATCAAGTTATTTTAATATAAAAATAACCACACATTATCTTATATTTCCCTATTTCTAGCATATATAGTTCTTCTAGTTTTGCTATTCTATATGTATTTATATACACTTTGAGTTATGTTAAATTTTACAAGAATTTAATATAATAATGCCAAATGCAAAGGTAATATATATATTAATCATAAAGCCATTTCTTTTAATGCGAATTAGAAGCAGGAGTTAACATGCTTTTGAGAGTTAAAGCTGATTATTAATAATCTTGCAGCAAGAGAGAATTGTGGAATTGTAAACATGGAATTATGGTTAATGCATAGGTGTACTTAGTACTGTTAGCTATTAACAATATAAAATACAAAAAATAGCAACAATAATTATAATAAGAATTAAAGAAATGCATTAGGCTTATTAAATGATTCGATGTTTGCTTTTGTAACATGGAAATTGCAAATACAAAATATATTGTTTACTTTGCCTGGCCAGAATCACTTTCAGTGTGTTGCGAGTGTTGTTGTTCTCAGGGTGGAGCTGCTTAGCTACACATCGTGCAGCGCAAGCCTAAAGATATCGTGTTGCACAAAGAAACTAACGCCCACTGGCTTGAGCACAAAGGTTTGAATATACGCATGCGGTTGATCCTCATCGGTCTGCATCGATATATATACATATATATATAAGGTTTAAAGGGTACTCACGTTGCAATCAAGTAAACTTTTACTAATATAAACGTTAATAAAGATTCACTAATTGTTCTTTAGTTCGGTACAAATTATCAGACAAACTTTGCAATTTATACTGTTTAGACATAGCTTTAAAACTGCTTAAAGGAGCTAAAGTAATAGCACTTAATATATATATAAATGTTTTATTATCTGAATGCATCAATCATATTTTCTATAATTATAATAAAAAAACTAAATTTTATATGTAAATCAAAAAGAAATATCAATAACAATTTTATTTGCCAATAGTTATGGCAATAACCAATTTCGCTAACGTGAATACCCCATAAAAAAAAATAGTTTTAAAAGCTTAAAAACTTAAAAATGAACCGTCAAGGCTCCTTATTGTAACTCACCTGTAGACGTCCAAGGACATTAATAAGTACGCCCCCATCAAATGTGGGCTGCGAGTCGACTGTGGTTATAACGCGCGTTATCTTTTGAAAACTTAAACTCTAAAATAATTAAAAAAAAAAATTAATAATTTTAATAATGAAATTTAAAAAAAATATATATGATTTTAATAATATTTTACCTGGACTTTCTCAAGAATTTTTGGTGCTCCCTGTATTTGGTGTCCCTCAAAGGTCATAAATGATTCTGTCGCCTGTAAATTTTAAGTAAATTTATAGATATATAAAAAAAAATAGCTTATGCATATCAATACATACATACTTATATATGTATATAAGAGCATCAATGTGTCATACTTTGTATAGGAAATTTCTAGAATATTATGTATATTTATACATAGATAAAAGTATATACAATCATGTATAAATATATATATATATTTATACATATATTTATCACATTTGTTATCAATATTATATTTCATCATCTTCACTTTATCAGACAATATATGCAAAATTAATTTCGCGCGCTCTTTTTTATTGCCACTAGAAATATTCATACAGAAATTATGTTTCATGGCAGTTATATGGAGGGCGCGCCGCGCGTCACCTGTGCAAAGGCAGCAATAACAATGAATGTATATATATATTTATATATATGTATACATATAGTGTTTTATTTTTATTTAATTTATATGTATGCAGTAATTTGTATATGAAGGTTAAGTACACAGAATACTGATGATCGAAAGTATTAAGCAATGTCATGTAGACGCTACTTACGCTATAGAAGTTAACCACGTTAGCGCGGTTTGCCGGATCGTCAAAGATGCTATAATATTGTTGGACAAATCCTTTGCCAATGTCTTCGTATTGTGGATTAAGTGCCATAATTTTGCTGATGGTGTTGTTGTGTTTGTCAAAGAAATGTTAAATATATAGGTAAGTTGAGGATTAAGTTAAATGTACCTCAAGAAGATTATTCTACTTGCAAGTCTGAAAACGCAGAGGACAATATTAAGTGTGACCAAATTTGACAAACATAAAAATGACGACACATGAAATACCAATTTGAATGGTGCAAGTATTTTTTATTAAATATTTTTCTTGTATGCAGAAATCAATATTACTAATAAGCACTCTTTCGCACTCTATCTCTCTTCTTGTCTGTCTGTTCCTTTAAGTTACAGAATTTATGCGTTGCGTGCGCACATCGATTTAAGTGATTTGTTGTGTTAAAATGCTAACTTTTGGAAATATTGCGCAATTATGTCGCGTTTGCTTGCGACATTTGAAGCAATTAAATGAGTTTGCACCAATTGATAGCAGTTTAATTGGGCGTAATAAGTTAATTTACAATTTAAAGGCGTTACCCCAATTGTCAAATCTGTTAAATGAATTTTTTGGTATTGACATACCCCAGCAATCGGACAATTTTCCGCACCACATATGCGCACTATGCTACAATGCTATTGAATATTTTCATCAACTATGTCTCATTGCAGCAGAGAGCACTGACACATTGTTGCGCCGCACAGCAATTCTCTCTGTTGATGTCTCTGTACGTACAGATATAAGAACTGGAGTAGCAGCTGACGCATTTGATAATAGCTTGGTGGGTATATATAGAAATAATTGCAATGGTGTCAGCTTGTTTTAGGGCTGATCCAGCATTTTTACAGCTAACAATTGTGAAAGATGAACCTATGCAAACTTCCGATGTCCATTTGGAGCAACAGGATGAAAATCAAGGTCAACAGCTTACAGAAGATAGTTCACCAAATTCAAATGGAGATGCAGCAAATGAGAGCCATACTGATGAAGCCAATGATGAAACCGAAGCAGCTGCCAATAAGCGTAAATCGCTCGCATGTCATCATTGTGGCAAGCTGGTGTACAAGCAACCATATTTGGAGGCACACATACGTAGCGTGCATGAGGGTCATTTGAAACCATTTATCTGTCCACGTTGCGACAAAGGTTTTACACGTTATGAACAATTACGTTTACATATGCGCAATGCCCATATACCACTACCAACAAAACCACCCAGTCCCGTACCGGAATTGATCTGTGCACAATGCAATCGCCGGTATAGCACAAAAAATGCTCTTGGTGAACATCTAAAGCGCCATGCCCAAAAGAAACCGCATGTATGTGAGCATTGTGGTGTCGCCAAGGTAACACGCACCGAATTGGTCACACATCTTCGTATACACAATCCGGACTGGGAGAAGTTTAAGTGTAAGCAGTGTCCACAGCTGTTTCGCCATAAGAGCGCCATAAGCCGGCATGTGCGTGTTGTTCACGAGGGTCAGCGGCGTTTTCAGTGTGTCCATTGCCAGAAACGCTTTGGTACACATGCCTCACAGCTGCGACATGAGCGCCTACACAGCGGTGCATTTTAAACAAAAGATTTCTATGCATTTTGATTCTATATAACATTTTAATAATTATCTAAGTATATACCCATAATTCATATATAATAACAGCGATAAGGTATGCATCTGGAAGCATATTTTACATAATTAGGTGTGGTAAAATGAGCATGGTGTTTTTAGCCCCTTTGCCTTTTTGTAAAAAAGAAATAAAAAAATTGGAAATGTGCAAAATCGAAAAGTATGTAACACATAGAAATAATCATCGGAGACCCCATAAAGTATATATATTCTGAATCAGGACGACAAGACGAGTTCATCTAGCCCTGTCCGTCTGTCTGTCTGTCTTTCTGTCCGTCCGTCCGTCCGTCCGTATGAGCGCCTGTTTCTCAGAGACTATAAGAGCTAGAGCAACCAAATTTTAAACCTAGATTTATCATTTTCGTACGCTGTACAAGTTTGTTTTTGATTTTTCAATTTCCTCCCCTGACCCCCGCAATTCGAAAAAATTGATTATAAAGTACAATTTTTAACCGATCAAATTTATTTTTCGCATACATATTAAGTAGACCATTCTTCATCTTTTTTGTGAGTTTCGTTAAAATTGAACAATAAACACGGAAGTTATACAACTAAGTAGCGTGGTGGGCTAAAAGGTGCGCGCAATGGCTAAGTACGTGAAGAACTGTGTGTATGTATGAGAATGTGTGTGTATGGCTGTATATGTAGGCAAAGGGGCTCTCGTTGTCGGGTACACTCGACTACAGACTTCTTACTTTTTTTTTTTAATTCAACTAGACTTTTAATTTTTTTTTTTTTTATTAAAATGAAATTAAATATATACAAAATATACAATTTAATACTAGTTTAACGAGCAATAGCTGGATCTGCCTTCGGCTCAACAATTTTAGTTTTCTTTTTTGTTTTTGGTTTTTTCAACTAATTTATATTATTATATTTTCTTTAGTTTAAAATATTTAATTAATTTAAATGCTAATTATATACATTTTTGTTATTGCTTATTTTTTTTTTTAAATATTTAATATGCAAAGACCTACAAAGGTGTTAATAAGTTTGATGTTCTTTTAGGAGGGCTCGCTAAGTAGCGTGGACGGTTGTAAGGCACCAAAGACAGACCGCCTGACTCTGTCTAAACTTTTAAGTTTAACAATGAAGAAGTATTTAAATCAAATATGCTCCATTTATAAGGACAATGTTTCGCCACTTTTCGGATAGAACCATCTTTGTCGCCCTCTTTCACGAGAAACACCACAAGCGTTGTACCACACCCGATATACATATGTGTATTCTGGATCTTTCCAGCACAAATCTTAAGAAAAGGTGTTATAAGAAATATAGATTATATATATATATATATACATTCCTGATCCGCTTGATAAATGTATTCAATATGCATTTAATTAAAAGACAAAAACGGCTCGATTCTATTTTTTTTTTTTTACATAATTTTCAATAATTGTCCATAATATAATTATGGATATGAATATAAATAATTCTATTTGTTGTTTATATAAATGTCAAAAATTGTCCATAAAATAATTTAAAAAAAATTATTAAATTTATCATTTTATTATATTACTATTAAATATTTATTTATTTATTATTATTATTTTTTTTTTTTTGGTATTTTTATTTTATTAAATTAGAATTATCAACCGGCTAGACTTCAGCGACAAATGTTGGGTATTTTTGTTTAATTATTAAAGCGGAATATGAACGGAATGAACAATATTTTTTTTATAAAAAGTTCTAAGTAGACTTATATATATAGCTATTTCGAATCCTTCTACTCATTTTCATCAGTGACTTTTACTTAAAACATTCTAAAAACAAAATTTTTTCGTGCCTGCTGTCAGCTGGGTTCGATCCTTCGTCTTCCTGCTGACTAGGCGGTTGCCTAGCCACTGAGCTATCCAAACTCGGGGAGCAGTGATCAAGTGACCAAGTGACCAAGTGACAAGCATGAACAAATCTATTTGCGTAATAATTCAAAATTCTGTACTTTTTCTGAATTTATTTCACATCTTATTCTTTATTCCGTTTTTTCTACATATACTCAGTCACAACTTCACAACTATAGTTGTATTTTAATGTTATATATTTCCAAAGGCTGCCTACTGGAAACCTGATGTTCTATGTATTGTAGAAACAGTTACTGTTATGCCGTCCCTTGTTTTTAATTATTAATAATTTTAATTTTTTTTATTAATTATACCCCTGTTGCTTCACCTAAAACGTATCATGTTTATATATTTTATTGAAAATTAATTATAACTTAATTATAAATTTCGTAGCAACAATTAGCTAAAGGATTAATAAAAAACTTTATTATACAGGAAAGTCTAACATATATATGTATAACTACAATTATATTATATATATATATATATATATATATATATATATATGTATATATAGATATTCCAGCAAAATATATACTCTATTAAATTAAAATGCATTATAAATATGAAAGCTATGAATTTCATAAACCCACATATGTTATACATATATATATATATATATATCTGATATATATATATATATATGTATATATAGATATTCCAGCAAAATATATACTCTATTTAATTAAAATGCATTATAAATATGAAAGCTATGAATTTCATAAACCCACATATGTTATACATATATATATATATATATATCTGTATATATATATATATATATGTATATATAGATATTCCAGCAAAATATATACTCTATTTAATTAAAATGCATTATAAATATGAAAGCTATGAATTTCATAAACCCACATATGTTATACATATATATATATATATATATCTGTATATATATATATATATATGTATATATAGATATTCCAGCAAAATATATACTCTATTTAATTAAAATGCATTATAAATATGAAAGCTATGAATTTCATAAACCCACATATGTTATACATATATATATATATATAGTATATATATATATATATATGTATATATAGATATTCCAGCAAAATATATACTCTATTTAATTAAAATGCATTATAAATATGAAAGCTATGAATTTCATAAACCCACATATGTTATACATATATATATATATATATATCTGTATATATATATATATATATGTATATATAGATATTCCAGCAAAATATATACTCTATTTAATTAAAATGCATTATAAATATGAAAGCTATGAATTTCATAAACCCACATATGTTATACATATATATATATATGTATATATATATATATATGTATATATAGATATTCCAGCAAAATATATACTCTATTAAATTAAAATGCATTATAAATATGAAAGCTATGAATTTCATAAACCCACATATGTTATACATATATATATATATGTATATATATATATATATATGTATATATAGATATTCCAGCAAAATATATACTCTATTAAATTAAAATGCATTATAAATATGAAAGCTATGAATTTCATAAACCCACATATGTTATACATATATATATATATGTATATATATATATATATGTATATATAGATATTCCAGCAAAATATATACTCTATTAAATTAAAATGCATTATAAATATGAAAGCTATGAATTTCATAAACCCACATATGTTTGTTATACAGTAGAAAAGATGTTTAACATTTATATAAGATGTAGGCATCATTAAATGGCGTTAAAAGACAATCCTTGCCGGACCAGTCGTAAAACCTTCCTTATGACGTGAGCTGAACTCTTTGTTAAACCAGCTTTTCATTGATACAACCCAATTCTCTTGATTAGTACAATGTGTGTGTATCTCAACAAGTTGATTTAATTCTCTTTGACAGTCTCTGGCCAGCTGCAGTTCATTGTCATCGAAGGCATCACAAATTTTATGAACAAGATCTGGTCGTATATTAACTATTGCCAAACTATTAGTGCTAAATCCGGACATGAGTCCACTAGCTAAGAGTGCTGTGGACGCTAGCATAACGATACGTCCGAAGCGTAGGCAACGCTGCCCCATTTCTAAATCAGCACTGGAATAATGCAAACCCATAAAATTGGGTATATTGCGTTCTGCTTTGGTACAAAATTCTACCATATCAACTGTATTGTGAGTAAATAAAAATATGAATTATGTGTAAATATAATTTTATACAATTTTACGTACGATCCACGCCAGTCATCGATGGCATATGATAATAAAAAAATGGTCGGGTACGACAACGGCTAGCTACATGCTTACAGTATCCAACTAGCTGATCGACAGTTCGTGGTCGATAGAATAATTCGGGTAAAGTGACTACGCCGCTCACGCCCATACCCTCTGCATGGGCGGCAAGTGATAGTACGTCAGGTAGCGGTGCACCACCCACTTGCACCATAATCATCAGCTTATGGCGAATTGCAGCACGTTGCCAATATTCGCAATTGGTCTTACGCTCACGCACACGCATCATTGGTCCCTCACCGACAATTCCGTTAATTAAGACACCGTCAACCATTTGATTTTTAAGCCATTCTGCATAACGATTAATTGGACGCACATCTAGCGATCGACGTCTACACAAATATATATATTTGAATGTAAATTAAGTTATAGAATCAAATACTCACTCGTCATCTTTAAAGCATGTAAATACCGGGGCTACGAGTCCTTTAAATCTTGAAGTAATAGTTTCTGTTGCCTTTGGAATTTGGACATGCGATGTATTAGCATCGTTCTGATCGGATAATTCATCTATGCTTGCTTGCTGCTCTATAGAGTTATACTAACTTCAGTTACTTATCAATTTTAATAATTGTTTCTCGGTTAACAATGCGTGGAGGTTACCTGTGGGTAGTGGCAATTCCGTTTCGTTTTCATTGTTAGTAGTTGATTGCATATTTTTTTCATTTTTTGATTCGCCTCCTCTTCGAAACCAGGACATGTCGCCGGCTAGCGGCGACGCATGATAATTTTTAAAATTTTCCAATAATTCAAAATTACTTTTAATTTTGTATAATTTGTATTTATTTTTCTATTTGTTTTTGAATTGAAAAAACAGTCGCTAACTGTACATTAGTGTATCAGAAACTTATGAATAAGGACAAATTTTAAATTACGGCGCGCAAATTAAGTGTGACCAGCTAAAAATATAATATCAATACAGGTATATTTCGTTAAGTATTTAGAAAAAATTATAACAAAAATTGATTTTGCATTACTAATACTTATTAAAATAAAGTAAATACAATAAAAATATACTTTCAGCAAGTATCTTTAACTCAAGCATATATCGATATTTCAATGTTTGCTTTCGAATTACCATACAACGTTAACAATAATACGATACATTGGCCACCTGTATTGATAATATTGAGCACATAGCGGCAGTAAATACAGTAATAGAATTTAATAATTTGTTTAATCTATTTTCGAAATTACATTTCAATAATTTGAATATTTACTAATTATTTATATATTTGAGTAGCTAGCAAATGTATCTGTCACCTTTAAAGCTGAGCAGCTTGGCAATTTTGCCTTTAAGAAGCCGGTTTTATTGCAATTTGACAAACGCCTCTAAACAGAAGTATAAAGTACAAGAAATTTATCCTAAAGAATTTTATCATTGCAGCAGCAAAATGGTTAAATATTTAAATCAATCTGAGGCTATTAATGTGGACCAAGAGCTATTTAATGAATATAAGTTTAGTGTGGATCAGTTAATGGAATTAGCCGGTCTTAGCTGTGCACACGCCATAACCAAATGCTTTCCAGCGCAACAGTTTGCTCGAGTGCTAATATGCTGTGGACCTGGTAACAATGGTGGCGATGGTTTGGTTTGTGCACGCCATTTAGCATTACTTGGGTATAAGCCCACTATTTATTATCCGAAACCAACGGCAAAACCGCTTTATGAGAATCTGGCACATCAGTGTCAACGTATGGATATTTGTAGCATGGCTGAGTGTCCCAGCGTAGAAACGTCTGATAATAGCTTTGACCTAATTGTGGACGCGCTTTTCGGCTTCAGTTTTAAGCCACCAGTGCGAACTGATTTTGTGCCTATAATAGAGTTACTTCAACGCACCGCATTGCCCATAGCCAGGTACTAATGCTAACATATAATTTACATACGTCCATATATACCGTTTATTATTTAATTATATAGTGTGGACATACCCAGCGGTTGGGATGTGGAGAACGGCAAGATTAACGATTGCGACTTAGAGCCAACGTTGCTCATATCACTGACTGCTCCCAAACTTTGTGCCAAGCATTTTAAGGGCAAGCATCATTATTTAGGTGGACGCTTTGTGCCGCCAGCACTACAGGCCAAGTATGAGTTGAATCTACCAGATTATCCAGAAAGCGAATTGTGCGTTGAATTGTAAATAAAATTAGTCGAACTAAGGTGCTTATCCGCTTAAGGAAGTTTTCATTTAATAAAAAATAATATATATATATATATATATATATATACAAACAATTTATATATCGTAATATATGTATAAAACTATAACCCACCCGTTAGAAGAATCACCCTTCTTTCTATTATTTGTACAAGCGGTTGTAGTTCTTTTTTCTGCGGTCCTCCTCGAAGTTGTTGTTGCGAGCCCATTCCTTTAAATTTCCCTTGGAACGCAGCATCGCGGACTTTGAGTCAACATCACGCATTACGAACGGCGAGAAGCCGGCAATATAATCTTCATCAAGTGCATTTGTCTTAGTTTTTGCAACGCGGGATGGCATTTGCCTGGGCATTGGTTGATCTTCAGTTAAAATTGGATTACGTGAATGCTTGCCACCTTTGAATCTGGGCAGGCTTTGATTCTTATACTTAGCCGTTAGTGGATGTCGTAAATTTATGTGCAACACTTGCTTGCCATTCTCATCTAAGCTTACTGCTACACGTTTAAGCGTCTTATGGCCACAATTTGGGCAAAATACCTTCGTCATGATACTGGTAGTTTTAAAGCATCCATAACAACGCAGTATATAGGTGCGGAGTTGTTTAATGATGCGACCATTCAGTGCAGCCAATTGAAGATTCAGTTGTTTCAATACATTTTGCAGGGCGTAATCTGTTGTCATGCAGGCGACTGGTGGAATAATATCTGACTCCACTTTACCTTCGAGTGCTTTCTTGGCTTTTTTGATATTTGAATGTGTTATCCAGCCATCAGCGCCTACATCGTCATCTTGTTCAATGTGTTCGTTATTATTATCCTGCTTTTGCGTATCATTGTGTGATTCGTTTTCCTCTTTGGGCTGTGCGACTAAAAGATCTAGAGTAGCTTTTTCCTCATCTTCGGATGGAGCGCATTTTAGTTTCTCAAAAAGTTTATCTAACTCTTCTTGCGTTACATCATCATCATCGCCAACGACATTTATACCAGCATCTGTCGGCGCGATATGTATCTCTTTACCATCCAATTGAGCCTCAATAGCTGCCTTAATTTGGTCTACATTATCGTTGTTTTTAGTTAAATCCTCGCTGTTATCTTCTACTTCGTTGTCGTCTTCATACTCATCCTCTAGGTCGTCCTCCTGATCACTGTATTCATCTTCATCATCTTCGTTACCATCGGGCATATACCAGCCCACCAGACGTTTGTTGTTGACATCCTGCATCTCTTCAGGTTTATCCTTGGAAGCAATCACCTTGGACAGGACTGGCTCAGTGCGCAAGTGGCTAGTACCAATTGTATCGGCCTCAAGCTCATATGTAAGCGCAATAACCTTTAAATCAATACCTGATAAACTTGCATAGTCGCCTGTCTTCTTAGCAAACTCTACACAGTGTTTGATACTCTCTGTACGTGGTTCGCGTACCTGTAAATCGAAAGGCAGCACACACAGTCGACGAATTTGTCGTTTATTGCGCACTTCAGCCACAACATCCGGCACGGTGAGCACATTTTCTGCATATTCCTGATTTTCATAGCACACACAATACAGTTAAACATATGAATTTTAAATTATTTAAATTGATACTTACATTTAGTGGTACAGCATTAATAAATGCAGTTGTATCTGCTATAATATACTTAATTTTTCCGCTCTCTTTACTCATTTTTATTTATTTTTTGGAATTCGTTTAAAACATTAATCCAGCACAAAAACACAAATTTTGTTTCGCACGTGTGTATAAATATCATCGATATTTTTAGCAACTCCTATATTTAAATATCGATGCTTGTCATATCTTTGACAGGTTAGAGTTGCCCAGGTAGCGCACACTGAAATATCGTATATATTTCAAAAATTGTAGAGCTATCGAAACGCATACTTTCTTAACGATAATTTAATTGTTATATCGATATCATGAAACAATATGTGTTCACCACTAGTTTTCAAGCCAAAAATGGCGAAGTGAGTGCATGCTCTTTTCATTTTATTCAGTTTTGGGTTTTTTGTCAATATTCTAACCCAATCGGAGCAATTATATAAAAATTTTAATAAGATAGCTTCATTGTAAGTTGATGTGTAACCAATTGGTATGCTCAGTGTTTTAAATATGAAATATTTTTTGCAACATCTTGTGAATCGTAGTGTATAAAACCACTTTTTTGTGAGGATCGAAGATGTGGAATCCATGGCAGGTTGCCCCGGCAACAACTTTAACAATGTCTGCCCCACCACCACAGCCTGCAGCTCCACCCCCATTGCCTGATGCGCCACCACCACCGCCGCCAGCAGATAATGTAGCAGCTACAGCAGCCGTAGGTATTGTTCCGACTGTAACAGCTACACCTAGTGCTTATGGCGGTGGTACGGGTGGTCCGCAATCTGCATCAAACCCGTATGAACAATATACGTCTGCTCAGTATGCAGCTATGACGCCGGAGCAGCAATATGCCCTTCAACAACACTGGCAACAGTGGCAGACCTACCAACAGGAATATGCCAAATGGCATGCGCAGTATGGAGAACAGGTAAGCTGATAAAAATGCTTCAAACGTTTAAATTTTGACATTAATATTTTCACATTATTTTGACATTATAAAAATTATAGTATAAGCGAGAAATGGCTGCTGCAGCGGCTGCAACTATTTCAGCAACTACACCCGTTATAGGACCAGTGGCAGCTCCAGTGCCAGCGCCAGTGGGAGCACCTATGCCCGTTTTTTCACAAAGTCCTATGGTACCACAGATGTCTCTACAACAAAATCCAGCACAACATCCATATTATCAACAGGCGCAGCTGCAATCTCAGTCACAGACTCTATTGCCTGGGAAAATAATGGCACAGCCGCAGATGTATCATCAGCCGCCACCACCACCGCCACAAAACTACCAACAGCATCCACAGCAGCATTTGCAACAACAACAGTATCATCAAATGGCACTCCAGGGCTCTAATCAATGGCAACAGCAACCGCCCATAAATAGATTTAACCAAATGCCGCCCGTTGGTTACAGTTCTATGTCAAATCCAAGTACAAGTGCTGCCAATATGTTACCAAACTTACAACAGCCGCCGCCTTCGTTCATGCAACACCCGCCTCCAGACTGGGCTAAGGCAGCTTTAAACAAAACTAACAATAGTTCAAATGAAACCAATCAGCGGCCTGGTTGGGATGGAGCCTCAACAAATGTAGGACAACAGGAACAACAGCAGACAGCCCAACGTACGAATCGGTGGCCTGGTAATGATGCTTCTCAAAACAATGATGATAATAATAGCAACCGGAATAATTGGCAAAATAATGAATCGTCTAATAACAGTAATAATAATCGAAATCAATTGAATGCCAATGAGCCGCCACCAGTCTACGATGATGTTGGTGATCCTCGTCCCGGTGCCAGCAATCCTGCTATGGTCCCAAAAACTGCTAATTTTGGTGGTACTGCTGTTTCCAATTCTGGCAATTTTGGTGGAGATGTTGGACAAAATAATGAAAATTATGAGGGCAACTTTGGAAATAATAGGCAAGGACAAGCACAGGGACAAGGGCCTAGTGATAACAGCAACTTTAATAGACGCAGTAGTAACAACATTAATAATAATAATAATAATAATAATAATGGTCAATGGGAAAGCAATCGTCAGAATCAGGTCGGTGGCGGATTTGATTCTCCGCAGGGTAACAACGGTAGCCCTAATGACAGTGACTTTAATCGTGGCAATTTTAATCCAAATCTACAACACCAGAGGCACCAGCTACATCAACAGCAACGTGCACCTGAATTGGATGAGGCAAGCTTCGATCGTTTGTTTGAACAGTGGGAGAAACAATTTGAGGATTGGAAACGTGCCAATGCAAATCATCCAGATCGTAATGAATATCGCAGATATGAAGAGGAATTCGAAAAGCAACGACGTCGCATTACGGAACGTCGTGAACAGATGCGACGAAGGCGCAACATGTTAAATTCACATCAAATAGAGTCACAAATGCAACAAATACGGCCACAAGCAATGAAATCATCGCAACAATCATCATTTAAACTACCACAAAAGCAACAAATGAACGATCGATCACAACAACAAAATATAAGAGGAATTGTCAATGAACGATATAATGATGATTATGATGACTATGATGAATATGATAAAGATGAAGATCATGTGAACAAAAGTATACGTAGCATTGCTATTGCTGATGAAGATTTTAGGCCGAAACAGATTTCGGACCCGGGACAAAGAACAGGCAATAATAATAAAAATGACTCATCCAATTTGGATGACAAAATAAATAAAGATCAACAGGAGCAGCAACAAAAGCAAATACAAAATTTAAATATATCAAATTCTGGCCCATCATTCTCCAAATCCATAGAACCACAAGAAATGCAACAAAAGGCTGTTGCTACTGTTACCAGTGGTAGTGTCGGCGCTAAGCGGAAAGTTGATACAGTTGGTGCGGCATTGACACCAGCTAAACAGAAAAAGGACGAAAACATATTGATTATTTCATTGGATGATGATGATGATGATGATGATAATGATGATGATGATGATGATAATAATGATTGTAATAAGGATGCAACAGCCAAGAACGAGAAGGATAATTCAAATATTGATACACCAATGAAAAATATATTTAAAAAAACTGATGGCATACCAGGACTTGATTTAGTTGACATTAAAACAACGGGTTCACCTGTACCTGTTGGTGAAGCTACTGCAACAGACAGTGTTAAGAATGATGCTGCTAATTCTGTTGCAATGAATACTAATAAACAGACTGATACTGGAACGGCAAGCGAACCTTTGCAAGATACTGTTACCAATGCTCTAAAAGATCCACAGTTTATGAGTAATTTATCGCAGGCTTTGGCTGAAGCTCAAGGACGGGAACAGCAGCCACATCAACAGGAATTTGAACAATCCAATGAACGTAATGAATTTGATAATAATAGTAAAAGCAATGATGGTACCAATGAGGACCGACCGCTATCCTTCTCTGAGTGGCAACGCAGAAAGAGGAATCCATCAAATGCATCGCAGAATGAGGATCGTAACAGTAATTCGGTAGATGCTATCAATAGAGCTTTGGAAAAAGCTTCAAATATAGGTGGATCAGATTCAAATCCACCACCAGATGATTGCAACCGTAGTGGCAATAAGGAAAGATTGCAATCGAATGTGGATGAACCTATGAACTCCGACCGTGAATTTAAACCAAAATGTCCTCCACTTGGGCATGGGCCTGGACCAGGACCAGATTCTACACAACTGCTAGGACCTAATTTTATTGACTTTGGTGGTTCTTCAAACGGACGAAATGGTCCTAGAGATAACTTCGGTCCAAATGGTCCGCGTGGCAATTTTGGTCCAAACGGTCCAAGAGATAATTTTGGTCCAAACGGGCCGAGAGATAGTTTTGGTCCAAACGGGCCGAGAGATAATTTTGGTCCAAATGGTCCAAGAGATAATTTAGGTCCAAACGGTCCGAGAGATAATTTTGGTCCAAATGGTCCAAGAGATAATTTAGGTCCAAACGGTCCGAGAGATAATTTTGGTCCAAATGGTCCAAGAGATAATTTAGGTCCAAACGGGCCGAGAGATAATTTTGGTCCAAACGGGCCGAGAGATAACTTTGGTCCGAATGGCCCGAGAGATAATTTTGGTCCAAATGGTCCATGTAACAATTTTGGTCCAAATGGTCCGAGAGATAATTTTGGTCCAAATGGTCCGAGAGATAACTTTGGCCCAAATGTACCGAGAGATAATTTTGGTCCAAATGGTCCATGTAACAATTTTGGTCCAAATGGTCCGAGAGATAATTTTGGACCGAACGGACCGCCATTTGGACCAAATTTTGGTAGACGCGGATATGGACCCGGACCCGGACCCGGAGTCGGACCCGGACCATTTGGTGGAAACTGTGCACCTAATGGACCGTATGGACGTAATTTTGGTCCCGGTGGACCCAACAATTCGAATGGACCTGGACCTAACTTTAATGACTCTGGACCAAACTTTGGACAGAATTTTCGTGGCAATGGACCTGGTCCGGGTCCTTTTCGTCAAAATTTTAATGGCCCCAATGGGCTACGACCTGATGGAAATTTCAATGGTCCAGGGCCATTTGGTGGGCCAGGACCAAACAATCAAAATGATCGCAATTTTGGGTCAGGACCTAACAACAACCCGTTCAACGATAATCCCTTCAGACGGAACCAAGGATCATCGCCCAATTTTAATGATGGACCTGGATTTGGAATACGTGGCAATATGAATCGAAATAACGATATGCCAAGGGATGATGGGTATGTGTCCAATATAAATGTTTAAATATATTGAATGTCCTCCCTTACTCTCTCTCTCTCTCTCACACACACTCCCTTTTTATCCCCCTTTCTATCACTCCCTCTTTTTATCTCTCTCCCTTCTCTCTCTCCCTATTTCTATCTCCCTCTCTATCTATCTTTTCTTGTCTTTATCTGTTTCTGTATTGCTAAGTCCTTGAAATTTAGTATAGATAAACATAGGATAAATTTCTTTATAGATGAGTCAAAGTCTTCTTTCTGCTACTAAAACATTCTATTCCGTCTGTGTGCTTATGAACCAGTTCAAGGATATAAAAAAAAGATTTATGGTACAATATATTGAACTTCCATGTCCGTTAATTATACCAAATTAAAGACTATAGATAAAGATTCAGTTAGATTTAGTTAGTTGTAAATTCAAGTCAGCGAATTTTGTTTAGATAATATTTGGTTATATATTCTTAAAGCCTCAGATTCGTGTTAAATATGAACTTTATATAGGTATAAATATATTGAATTAGGTCTAAAACTATTCAGATGCAATATAAAACAAACTTTTCCTTTCAAATTGTGTTTATGGTTACGATTATTGTACTAGTTTGTTAACGCTTTATGTCCATAACTTTGCCCAATATGTGTTTAAATATCAAATGTTACAATATGTGTATAAATATTTCACTTAATACTTAATTATTTGCGTAGGGAATACTTAAAATTCTAACACATACTATATATCAACTGATCAAAATTTATTCAAACTGTTTAAAGATTGATTGATTAAAATACTTTAAACTATTCTAATAATCACCTGCAATAGTCAGAGTCGTCCGTTTTAAGTCGTTGATTAATCCGTTTTTTAATGCAATTCTTATATGCTCAGGCTGGGTTATTGGTGGGCTCAAAGAGATTATTAAAGTTTTAGTTAGACAAAAAATATATAGAGGCTGCCGCCACGTCTAGTGTATAGGGTGTCTATACTCAAAATTCAGTTTCATGTTTAGTGCGAACTCGTTAAAATTCATGCAAGGAATTCAGATCAGGTCAAGTTTGGTACAAAACTAGCAGCAGCACATCGCATAGTGAAGACAACAACCAAAGTGTATTGGGTACATCGATAAATGAAAGCAGTTTGAAGTGCCTGTTTTAAGCACAATTAATAGTAAATTTTTTTAGCCCCTTTGCCATAAAAAAGAAGCAAAGCGGAGCTATTGGAAATCTGCAAAATCCAAAAGAATGTAACACATAGAAATAATCATCGGAGACCCCATAAAGTATATATATTCTTGATCAGGACGAAAGGTCGAATCGATCTAGCCATGTCCGTATGAACGCCTGTTCCTCAGAGACTGTAAAAGCTAGAGCTACCAAATTTGAAATCTAGGTTCGTTATTTTCGTACGCTAGAACAGTTTTTTTTTTTATTTTTGAATTTCCTCCCCTGACCCCCGCATTTAGAAAAAAAAAAAAAACGATTATTAAGCACAATTTTCAACCGATTAAATTTCTTTTTGGCACACATCATAGACTATTCTTGATCTATGTTGTAAATCTGGGTAAGATTGATCAAAAAACTCGGAAGTTATAGATCATCAAAAGTGGTGGCATGGTGGCAGGGGGGTTAAGTAGTGCGCGCAAAATAAAAGCTAGAGCAACCAAATTTGGAATCTGGATTTGTTGTGTTCGTACGCTATACGAGTTTGTTTACCATTTCCGAATTTCCTCCCCTGACTCCCGCAATTCAAAAAAAAGAGATTGTTAAGCACAATTTTTGTCCGATCGTTTTTGTACACGTTATAATTGAATCATTATTGATCTACGTTGTGAATTTCATTATGATTGAACAATAAACACGGAAGTTATACGACATTAAGTAACGCTTAATAGAGCGCGGAAGCTAAAAGGCGCGCACAATGGCTTAAGGAGCGTGCAGAGCTGTGTGTATGTATATGTGTATAGCTGTATATGTAGGCAAAGGGGCTCTCGTAGTCGGGTATACTCTACTACAGATTTTTTATTTGTTTAGTAATATGTTTAATGAGTTTGATTACTTTATTTTATAGGAAATATAAAACTTTTATAGCAAACTCTGTGTTCAATTCTGTTTTATATTGTTGAGTTATGTGAAACTTTCTTAGAGAAACTATTTGGGGTTCTAAAGATATTGGTGTTAAATATATATATAGAATTTTTATTATTGGTATATTTGGTATATTTTTGGTATATTAAGACAATAGTTGAAAATACGATAAATATGAGTAACAGTTTGGATCAATTTTCTTCAAATGATATATAAAAAAAAAATAATTTCCTTTTCCTTATACTTTTAATGTATTTTTTAGTTGTATTATATTTATATATATATATATAAATATACATACATACACATTTAAATATATATAGATATACATACGTATATATATTTATAAATATTATATATATATATATGTATGACAATCTATATGATGGAATGTAAAATGGTGTTAGTTTTTAATAAAGTAATTAAAAATTAAAAATAATTATTTCAAATTGAGTTTAAAAAAAAACGTGAATCAAATTCTATTTATTTATAATTTTATTTAAAGAAATAAATTGTCCGATTATTTTTAAAATGTTGCGAAAGTATTTTCGATATGAACTTCAATTGGCAGGATTCAATGATATACAGATTTACATATATATATATATATATATATATATATATATATATATGTATATATATATCAATGATAAGAAGTTTTTTTTATTTCGATTGATTTATCGGTTAATTTCGATTATTTTGCCAATCATCAAATAAAAAAAACTAAAAGACTTTAACAAGAAATTTTCCATTGTCCGAAAGTTATATGTATATATACATTAATATATATTTATAGATATTGAATATAGATTTAATTAAATGTAGGCGTTTTTTTTCGATTCCGTGATTTTTTTAATACTGGAGTTTCGACTCCTTATCCGTTTTCTCTTTTCTTCTACTTTTATGCACGTAATTTAATAAACAACATCAAATTTATCAATATTTAAAACTGTAAAACTTATAATTAAAAAAAAAAAAAAAATATACAAACAAACAAAATCAAAAAAAAAAAAAAAAAAAACATCGTATGATAATGTTTATTGATTTCATTCTCAATGTCATAACAAAACTCTTTCACTCTCTTGCTCTCTTGCTCTCTCTCACTCTTTCCGTTTACAAAAATTATTAACTAAAACCACAAAAATAAAAAAAAAAAAAAAAATTGTATCTCATTTTGGGGTGGTGATGATAGCTGCTATAATAACAACATGAGACAGCAACAAGGATCCAGGTAGATGTTGATCTGTTATATGTATAACAGATATGTATTTATACCTTAATATAAATTTATATACATATTTACTTATATATATCAATATGTATATATATTTATTTGAACATAGCCACATCTAAAGCTGAATCTTCAACGCGGCGTCCGATGATATATATAATAACATGCAGGCTATATAAGCATACATTTAGACTAATACACACACACACACATACACACACACACATACACACACACACACACACACACACACACACACACACACACAAATATACACATACAACTATATACATACATTCACATACAGTTATACTCATTCTTTCATATCCCCATCTTTAATGTTAACTTTGTCTAAGAGCAAATATATATATTTACATAAATATATATCTTAATCTTTTGTCCGATTTAAAGTCCGTTTTTTCTTTTTTTCAAGTTTTTTATATTTTTTTATTTAATAATGAATAATTTAATAATAATACTAACATATACTATATATAGTATATTTTATAAAGTGCTTTGAATTGTAAGCTTTTTAATTTGTTGAAGGTATAAAGCTATATATATATATATATATATATATTCCTAAAAATCTATCAGATTTACAATAAATAGAAATTAATTTGTTTTGAATTATTCATTATTTTGATTTAATAGAAAATATTATTTAATTATAAGCCAAGTGGGTAAAGGTTTAATATTTTTTTTATTTTTATAAATTTGTTATTGAAACACACACACACAAACACACAAACACATACACACACACACACACACGAACATATAAATCAATTATGAGGTAAAAATTTCAAAAAGAAAAAAATTAATGCAACTTTTGCATTTTTCATAATTAAATATAAATTTAGATATTTTACGGGGCTTCAAAATATAAATCAAATAGTTAAGATTATTTCGCTAGAAATTTCCCATTGGATTTGAACGTCTGCTTTTATATATATATATATATATATATATATATATATATATATATATAGTATATATAGTATAAATTGTAGAATCCGTTGAATAATTCAGATATTTGTTGTCCGTATATACAGTATAATAATTAGTTGAATTATAGGGCAAATTTAAATACATATATATAAATATATATATATATATAGATATATATATACTGTAGAAACTTGATTCTTGCACGGGCTCGTTTAACGACTTCATTGAACTCAAATATGTTATAAAATAAAAAGAGTAGCATTAGTCTCGAAACTTGCATCTAAAAAATTAAACTAGTAAATAATCTAAAAAAAATTGCATTGAAATGCAAATCTTGCAACGTGTTAGTATCTTATATTACCTGTAAATCTTGCCTTAAGTTATGTCAACTGCAAAGCTATAATATGTGCAAATCTTGTAACAAACTCAAAAGTTGCAGCCAATTAATGAATCTGAAAAGAGACTGGAAACTCGTATTCATAAACTCAAACTTGCAGCAACAAGTTACAAGCAACAAGCGTCGATCTAAAAACTTGCATCGATCTTAAAACTAGCATAAATCACAAATATTGCAACAATTTTCAAAGGTTGCGTTGCAACTTATAACTTTTAGGAAATTCAGTTTTTATTGCGTGCAATAATCGCGTTTCTACGCTATATATATATATATATATATATATATATATGCATACAAATTGTAGGAAATAAAGAGCACTTCCAGGGATATTTTAGAGAAAAAAGATATATATATATATATATATCTTTGTTCTGCGATAGATGCAACTTATGTCCCCCAACTTTATCTTTATTTATATTGAAGCAGATGCATATAAAAGAAATTGGCATCATTATACAATTTATTTTTAGTTTTTTAAGCTGAGTATTGTATAATACATTATATACTTATCATATATAACACAATATATATATATACTATATATATATATTTATATATATATATATATATATATATATATTTGTATGTATGTATGTATGTATGTATGTCTCTGATTAAGTTTACCAATGAATAAAACAAATGTTATCTCAAATTATATAGATTTAAATGAAAGATATATCAATAAATATTGAAAACTATTTCAAATCTGTCCGTTAATTCTACAATTAAAGGGAAGTATATATATATATATATATATTTAATATATATATATTTAAATAATACTCTTAAAATCGGTTGAGATATTTGTTTCTATTATACACAAAAAAAAAATCAAATTCTTAAAATTCTGAAAGTTTCGTAGAAGCATCGGCTTGCCGAAGAAATTCTTCTTGTTATATTCTCATGATATAAAAATCGTTTATGTATATATATGTAAATATATATATATATATATATATATATATATATATATATAGGCATATATTTATCAAGAGTAGTATAGGATTTGTTTTTTAAGTTTATTTAAACTCGATTATGATCGATTGTGATTGAAAAGTCTTTAATATATATAATATGCTTCGGTATGCCGAGGATATGTGATTTCTGCTCTATATATATTATATATATATATATATATATATGTATATAGAGTACAGATATTGAACAATCAGTTATTGATTGATTCATGTCTGTTTAGTTATTAGAATTTAGTATTTTGGATCCTACACAATTAGTACCATATTTCACCTTTGACCTATGCTATAAAAATCGCTTTGTAGCTATAATTGCACAGCAATTTTAAAGCTTAAAGTGTTTTTTGTTTTTCCTGGTTTGATATTGAAAATATAACAATAAAACAAAAAAAAAAATAATGAAAAAAATAAAAAAAAACAAATACAAACAAACAAATAAAACAAACAAAACAACAAACTCAAAATGCTTCAAAATTAAAAAAAAAAATAAATAAATTATGTATATATATATATACACATATGTATATATATGTATATGTATATATATATATATATATATATATATGCAAAATATTTCACATAAATTAATATAAATATTAAAAAAAAAATAATGAAAATATTAAAAAAATAAAATCAAATAAATTGAACAAATTGCCAAAAATGTTAAAAAATAAAAATTGATACGAAAAATCAAACACGCAACTGCGTCACACAACGTTGCAGCAAGGAACCGACTGGCGGTGCCTCATCCCAATCCAATTATCGTCCGATGCAAGTCTTCGACTATCAGAACAATAGTCATATGTCCAATGCTGCCAAGGTTATTGATTATGGTCATAGATCAGCTGATTCGAATATTGGTAATCGTATGGGCTTTGGTGGACGAGGACCGGGAACAGGAAAGGGAATGTTATATGGAACTGGACCATTCACTGGATTGGAAGATTTTAGACCACTTAATACCTTTGATTATGGACATGCCTCGTGCAATACTGATATAATGTCTATGGGTGAACAAGGAGCAAAACTATTTGCACGTATTAACAATAACAACGGTAACAATAGCAGCAATATCAATAGCAACAACGGCAGCAGCAACAACAACAGGAGGAGAAATAAAAAGAAGAACAAAAATCGACAACGATTACAACAGCAGCAACAAGCGACATCGGATGATGAAGTAAGAAATGATATATATATATTTCTTAATTATAATATTTATTTATATATATGTATATATATTTGTATAATTTAGGTATCTAATGCTGGTTTAAATAACAGTCGTGATGAACTCGAGGATATATCCGATAGCGAGGAGTAAGTTTTATAAAATTTGCATATTTTTTTCCGATCATATATATATATATATATTTATATATATTTGTAGAGTGGCAGATACGAGCAATCATAATGGTACAGCAACAATAATGTCTAAAAAACAGAGGCAACAAAAAACTAAAGCATTTCCAGCTAATCCACAGCGTCGCATGTTAGATGATGCAGCAGCTGATGCAGTATTTCCAGCAACAGCAAAAGCTAATGAAATTATATCCGAACAACCAGATGCAAAGCGTGTAGAAATGAGTGTACCAACTAATGAGAATCATAATACAATATCTATTGATGAGTTGCTTTTGCCACCAGGACGCTTATCACGCTCCAAGCGTATATGTATTATATTACGTGGTCCACCAGGTAGTGGTAAATCTTATGTGGCACGTCTCATTAAGGAGAAGGAGCTTCAAATGGGTGGTGCTAATCCACGTATACTTAGCATTGATGATTATTTTATTATTGAGAATGATTATGAGGAGAAATGTCCCAAAACTGGCAAAAAGGTAATAAAAAATAATAATTTTGTATTAATTATAATTATATTAATTGTAAATTTTAAATTGTAGATACCCAAAAAGGAATTACTCTATGAGTATGATGAAACAATGGAGAATACATATATGCAATATTTGATTAAATCATTTAAAAAAACTCTTGGTGATAATTTATATGATTTTATAATTGTTGATTGTAATAACAATTCGCTACGTACACTCAATGATTTCTATTGTAATGCAAAGGATTCGAATTTTGTTGTAAGTGTGCCTGCATAAAATTTTACATTTTAACCTTTGTCTTCTTTTTATCATGCCATCTCTTTTTATTTCATGTGTCATTTTACATTTAGCCATACATTATTGATCTGTATTGCGATTTAGAGACTTGTTTGACACGCAATATACATCAACGCTCGAAGAAGGATATACATGATATATTGAATAATTGGGGCACAACACCATTACATTATATCAAATTGGATATAACAACATTGTTGGATAATATCATTGAAATGGAAGATGCGGAAAATATGGCAACGGTAACTATGCTCTAATGCCTTTCCGGCCTACGTTCTACGATTCCAACGTAATGTAAAAGGCGTCTAATGCCAAGTATCATCAGTACAACTGGTTAATATGTGTGCGTGTGTATGTGTGTGTATGAATGTGTTTGTCTCTGCTTGTGTATTACTGCATAAAGGTTACTCTGACCCAGAGTCCAATGATATTATGTGACTGTTCCACTGCAAAGCTCCAAAAAGCTTCTAAGTTATATTATAAAGCATACATATATATCCTATATATATAAAGATGTATATCTAATGGTACATGCTGTATATTTTCAAAATATCTATTTATGTAGTCTAAGTTGATGTAATATTTAAGTGATAATCACATAAATTATTTTTTAATTGCTTTGAAAAACAAATTGAACTTTAGTTTTAAGTTTTCTCCGATTTTCGTACATTATATGCACTTGTCGATCAATATGCATTTGTGAATTATATATATATATATATATATATTTATATATATATATATGTATAAGTATATGTGTATAAATATGCATATAGATAGATATTTATATGTATACGTATATGTGTTTATATACATAATATATATATATATATATATATATATATATATATATATCTTATATATATTTACATTAATGCATTAAATTCTAAATATTTACTGTGCATATATAGATGTATAAATTATTTGATATGCACGACACAGTATAATTAATAAACTGTATATCTTGATATATTTATATATATTAGAATTTGATTATATTATCTATATATCTTATATATATATATACTTAACATTTCGTATTCTATAATAATTATATTATAAAATAGATATAACTAAGTAAAGGCAAATGAATTGTTGATCAAAAAAGAATTTTGTTGATTTATTGCGGCTTGTTCATTGCAGGATGAAAATGCCAATAGCGAGGAAGCTAGTCCCGTTGAAGAATCACCAACCGGTGATGCTGAGGAGGAAAACAGTAACAGCGCCGATGCGTCAATTGATGTAAGTGAAGCAGAAGATTCTAACCTTTTTAATGAGGATATATTCTGGTTAATTAATGGGGTCTAATGGGGTACTCAATGTATAAATAGCATATTATATATATATATATATATATGTATATATATATATATTTATATATATATATATATATTAATATATATTTATTTATATATATATATACTTATATATATATATATATAACCTTTTAACCTAACCTTTTTAATGAGGATATATTCTGGTTAATTAATGGGGTCTAATGGGGTACTCAATGTATAATAAGCATATTATATATATATATATATATATATATATATATTAATATATATTTATTTATATATATATATACTTATATATATGTATATATATATATATTCATTTATTGTTGAAATCTTTGACATGTTTTGTCATCTGTTATCGGTTGTGTGTATTATAGTGCGGCTTTCTGAAAAGTAAGTGGGAAAATGACACCACTGAGGAAAATCTGGGTAAGTTTTTGTTCGTTTATACATAAAATATATTATATATATATAATTTGTGTATATAATAATTAATATATAATATCGGTTATAGCACGTCTCGATGGTACAAATCGTCTAATGCAAAAACGTAATACTGCCAGCATGGCTGATTATTTACAATTGGATGATTGGCAGCCGCCCATAAATAATATTGACGGCAAAAAGAGAGTAAGTTAACTAAGCAAATGAGTATATAGAATTTATATTGTAATATATAATTTATAATTATATATATTTAAGGTACGCTGGGCGGATATCGAGGAGAAACGTGCACAACAAAAGATGCGTGCAATTGGCTTTGTAGTTGGTCAAACTGATTGGAAGCGCATGATGGATCCAAATGCAGGCAATCGTGCGCTTAACAAAACTAAATACATTGAACGCGTTAACAAGCGACATATATAATGAAAACAACAATAACAATAACAACAACAACAACAATAACGCCAAGAACATAACACGAACAATAACAATAATAATTACGAATATACAAACATACAAAAAATATATATATATATATATATATATATATATATAAAAAATAATTTTATATAATTCTAAAGCTGCCCCAGTTAATCACTCTTCCGACATATCCATTATTTAGATTATTTTTAAATTTTTAATTTAATCGTGTTTTTTTTTTGTTATGGAGCAAATGTAGTTTACGTAAATTTAATATCAAATAATTTCGTTTATGATTTATTTGTTTACTTTCTTTATTATTATTACTTTCATTTTTCTTTTTAATTATTGGCATAAACATTGTTTATTCATTTGGTATTGACGTGTCTTATTTATTGTTATTATTTTCATATTACGTGAACTTATTTATGCTCAATCAACAAAAAACTCAAAAAACAAATTATATATTTATTTTTACGCTTAGAGAAATTTATACTAATTATGCATTTAACGCATAACAGAAGAAAAATCATAAAATTTTGATGTAAAAGAGAAAAGTATTTTAATTTTTTAAAAAAATTTTCCTTAATTTTTTCAATTTTATCTATGCTTTAGGCTTAATTAATTTTAAAAAGGGCATAACGAAAGTTTTTATTTATTTTAGTATTAAACACTCCGAAGCATCTCCTTTTTTTTAAATTTTTTATATAATGTAACGTTTACATTTTAATATACTGGAAAAGAAATATATATATATATAATAATTATATTTATAAAATTAAATGCTGTTTATATAATACTTCAATTCTATTTTGGATTTTAGAGCTTATTTATTTGTCCATTAAAAAAACAAAATAATTATGCTAAAGGGTAAAATTATCCTTTTCTCAATCTTAAATAACTTGAAATTGTGCTCATAATAAGCACATTAATTGGAATTAATTAAATATAATAATATAATAATTAAAAAAACGTAATAAATAAAGCCTTCCATATAGGAAATCGTTCCAGATCTTGGATTATTTTTAAATATATATATACAATATATCAAAGTTTGATGCTAGCCAATCTGAATTGAAATTGAGTTGATAATAAAATAAAAACTAATATATAAAATCTAAATAAATTTTAAACGTCTCTATGCAATATATATACATTTTATTTATATTTATATTTCTGTGCATCAATAAATATTTTATATATTATTTTTAAAATGTATTAATTTTTTTTATCCTTAAAAAATTGATTTTTTTTTTTTTATTATATTTCAATTTATAAATTTAATATAAAATTATATTTAATTGTTACATTTTATGTTTAAAACAATCTTCTTAATATTTCTTTGAGCTCGTATAAGACTTGCAGCAATTGTCTATTGGTTTAGACGAAATTGTGTTGTTCATGAGCCGAGTTATTACTGTACAGCAATGAATCTTACAATTGTTCCTTTATTGTTTGATACTAGTTGTTTCCGATATAACGTTTTCCTTGACGAATGCTATAAGAAATTTGTGCTATTCAATTTTAAGTAAAATAAAATATAAGCAAAATAAATATAAATAAAAAATTATATAATAAATAATTTATATAAAATATTTATATAAATACATACTTTTTATATATTTCATTTATATATATTTTATTTATATATTTATTTATATATATTTATATTTTGTATATATTATATACAAAATTGCATATATATTTTCTGCTTGTATTGTTAGGCTACAATTTTCAAGCAAGTTTTGTTTATCATGAAAGAGTGTATATATGAAAGAACTTTGATTAATTAAGATATAGATCTCTTTAAAGAATCCTTCACCACTTTTAAAGTCCTGTGTGGCTAGTGGATATACCATTTGATCCCATTTAAGTTCATCTGTTCTTTAACGTTGCTTGCAACTATCTTAACCTTTTCTTTTTGCTTTACCTTAACGAACGTATGCAAACGGTTAAAAATTAAACAGTTAATTAAAGCTATTTAAAATGCTTAAAAGTACATGTTGTTTTTTAACCTTGATAGTGTCCCTTTTTATTTTAAACACTGTATTTAGCCAGTTTAAAATGTTTTAAATTATATGTGAATATTTTTTGTGGTTTATTTATATTTTTGTTATTTTCTGTTTATTCTGGAATTTATTAAGTTGTTCCAAACGCTGAGTTGATGTGTTGTCTGGGTAATTAAGGCTTCAATTGTCTGTAACCTATCAACATTAGATTTAAATGTTTCTATGAACTCGCCGCAGGACATGCAACATTCACAGTGCATGAAGTTCATTTTGCACATGAACTTTGTTAACCTTTTCGCGGGGAAATAACAAATGTTTATGTAAAGTGAATCGTATGTAAATCTTTTTTAGACTTAAGAAGAAACCTATTCAAATAAAGGTTCATATGTGTTTGTATGTGTGCGTGTGTAGGTGTGTGTGTTTTAGTAGAAAAGAATAACATATTGTTTGCCATAGGTTATAGCTGGTAACCTTTCCTCAACTTATATAAGTATAATGCATAGTTGTACGCATAAGGAAGTTATATGGGCTAAAGTGTTGCACAACTATATAGTGGCATGGATCGACTGAAATTGCACCGGTGCTACAAATAGCGGAAAGCAATAACAATAGCAGCTGTTTGGCAAATGAGTTGGATCCACTTTTTGGCCATGTCACCCAACCCAATCCCTATGTGCCTGACGGCATGCGCGTGAATAGTAAAGCAGAACGAAAAAAAAATAAAATATGAAAAGGAGTGCGGGCTAGAGGATATCAGAGCACATATTCACACGTAACATACACACACACACACACACATGTGTATATTCGCATTTGGCGATAGGTCCGGAGCCGAACCTAAAGTCGTGACCACGAGGCTAGGCAACATTTCAGTCGAGCACCGTAACTCGAACGCAACGGACGCCCGTGCCGCATGCAGTTACATTTCTATAAGCAACAGCAACAAACAACATTATATTTACATATATATATATATAAATATATATATTGAAAACAATAACAATAACAATAAAAGTTAGTAAAAAAAAAAAACAATTATTGCTGTTATGCTCAGTGCACAAAATAAAAAAAAGAAAATATTTACAAAATTTTGCTTTGGATTTCAATATCAAAAATTTGCTTTGTTTTTGTTTTTTTCTTGTTTGAAATTTGTTGAGCAAATTCAAAGCAATATTATTTTTTTGGGTGTAAGCTGTTTTTTTTTTTTTAGTCTTTTGCCTAAATGTTAGTTTTGTTGACTGGCGACGTTAAAGTTACGTCAAAAGGAGCTACAGTAAAGCGACAATAGCAATAACAACAACAACGAGAATAACAAACGACAAACGACAAGAAGCGACGGCAAGTTGCGAGGCGCCAAACCCTGAGGCAGCCTTTGGCGCGTCGTTTTGTTCGTCTCGTTTAAAACAGAAACCAGAACCAAAATATAAAAATAAATAACTGATATGTTTGTTGTATTTGTATTGAAATGCTTGTTGTATTTGTATTTTGTATTTGTATTTTGTATTTCGTTATTGCTATTATTTAATGTACCATTTTGCTTTCATTTTAGTCTTAACATCTTAAGTTTCATTTTCTTTTAGTACTTTCACGTGCATTACCAATTGCTGAATTGAATTTTCCAGCCGGCATCAAGTTTGCGGCTCGCGCACGGACGCTTATGTAAAGTGTAATATGGAAGCATGTCTTCCACATCCAGCTCCGTGCTAACGCTATCATCGTTTAACTTATTATTTTTCACCCAAGGTAAGTTAACTTAAAAAAATATATATATATATATATATGGATAATTTAAAAAAGTAACTAAAAACAAATCGTAATAATTTCTCTATATAAAATATGCATATAACAATTGTTGCTCATACGCCGTGTTGCAACTAAATTTCATTTAAGATCTTATACATGAATATTCATCTTAACGTGTACAACTGAGCTGCTATCATTAATAATAATTAGCATTAAGCCTGGTCAATAAGCTTCCGGCAAATGGCCCATGGCTTAAGGCCGTTACGGTTTATACCACACATATCCTGCCCCAATGTGTGTGTGTTTGTGTGAGGGATTGTATGTGATTGGAATCTCTACGGAGTGCTCTTTAGTTAGCCATAAGATAAATGTATACATTCTTAAGCTTATTACCTACACTCATATGTCCAAAATTTATATATGTCCTTTGAAGGATTTCTGCTGCTAAGTCCAAACAATAATTCAAAACAATAAATTTTTTTTGACTTATTTGCAAAACTTTTGTGCAAACAATTCAAATTTCCTTAGCATATCATAATTTTCACACAGCTGAGACCTACATGTATATATATGTATATGTATATATCTATATATATATATATATATATATAGGGTAACTCTACAGTTAAGAATATAAACAGCTTTTACTATTTAGCAAATTCCTTAAACCTCTTTCTTTGTTAATTAGTAGCAAAATTGCATCCAACTTTCATAGCAATAAATCCTTTTGCTACTTAAGATTGTTCCTTAGAAACTTCATAAAAGGATTGCTAAAACCTTTTGGTAAAGTTTGCTGATCTGTTCAAAATATAATTTTCACATTAAATAATAATAATCAAAGCTGCTTATTAAAGATTTTAGCAAGCAGTAAAACCCTGCGCTGGTTAAAGTAATTTATATCACAATCTGTGACCTATTCATGACATAGACCAAAAGTTGCACTGACTCGTAATAACTTTGGACTTTGACTAAAAATGTAGAGTTTATTTCGTAAATTTTGAAAACCTTTAATAGTTAATATAATATATATTAATAGATAATTTTTAAATAAATGATTCTTTCTCATTAAGCTCAATATTATTGTAAGTAAAAGTGGAAAATTAAATAGCTTGCAATAGTTTATTTTAATGTAATTTATTTTTTTTATTCAATCATTTATTTTATTTTGTATTTATTTTGCTCTCCTTTTAATATTTATTTTATTTTTTTTTTATATTTATTTTACTTTTTTTGTATTTTTTTTTTGTATTTGTTGTATTGATATTTTTTTATTATTTATCTTTCCTTTTATTTTATTTTCTAATACAGTATATATCGGTTATAAGGTGTACAGCTTAGCAAATATTGCTTAAATGCAAAATTATGTTATTTTTAAACATCATAAAACAATTTAGAACTAATTTTAGCCTCATAAAAGCAAAAAATTTATTGTATATAAGAAAATATTGTGTATAAAGAAATAAAAAATCGTTGATTTGGAATCAGTTCATATAAATTTGATCGGTTTTAAACAAATTAAAAGTAAAATTTTTGATCTCATTTTATATTTAATATTAATATTATTATAGCTGACGAACAGCGTAAAATATAAATTTAAGTAAACTTCTAAACGTGTGGTTTATTTTATAATTATCATTTAAATACAATGTATTTGCATATAACTCATGATTGCTTAAAAGGAAATATCGAATATTAGCAAAAAAATTTCTGGATTATAGGTTTTGCTTATAACCGGTATATACTGTATATATATATTTCATTTATTTTTTGTTTTTATTTCATTTATTTTTTGTATTTATTTTATGTATTTTTTTTGTATTTATATTAATTTTTTTTATCTTATTTTTTATTTTAATTTTTTTTATAATAAATGATTTATGGTTCAAATTTCTTAAAAAATTAATAATGTTATTATTTATATAATTATTTATTTATTAAACTATAATTAATTTATTAAATTGTTTTTAATTATTTATATATTTTTTATTTTAATGATATTATTGATTAATTTATTTATATATTTATTTATTATTATACCTTTAACGTTAAGTTTGAAGCAGTCAACCAAAAACTAAGTTGGCTAATACATATTTAACCCTTTATAGCGCAGTGTTGCAGATCTGCAACACACCGTTTAGAAGCCATTATCCATTATTAAAAAACAAATTTTTAATTGAAAGTATAGGAAATTATTAACAGGCATATATTCTATTTTTTATATATTGTCGAATTTTGGTAATTGGTCCATTAGAAACCGAGAAAATCAGCAATTTAGCTTTGTTAAACACACAGTTTTTCTTGAAAAAAAAAAAAAATAGTAAAACCGAAATTAAAAAAAAAATAAAAGAAGTTGTATTTTTTGTTTTCAATTTTACACAAAATAAAAAAAAAAATTTGAGAATCGGAGATGTTGACATTTAAGATAATAATATAAAATATTAAAATAATAATAATTAAACCAGAAATAGATTTTGTTTGAAGTTGAGTTAAATGAGTTTGTTAAAAGAAGTTTATTTCATTTTAATACAATCTTTGGTATTTTTTGGTGCATTTTCAGTACCTTTTAGGAACTTTTCGTAGACTGTGTAGAAGTTATTATATAGCCATGTTCTGTCTTTGTTAGACTTATTTGTATATAGAAACTTCAAAGGATCCAAATTAAATATAATATATTTTTATATAAAACATTATACTAATATCGTAAATTCTGCTGGGACTCGAACCTGTCGTCAAAACATTTTTTTAACTTTATCTAAAGATTTTAGTTTCGATTTATGTTTCCGTTGGCTTTTGATGGAGGTTATATTATTTCGATTTCTGAACTACTAAAATATATTTAAGCCAAAAGGATAACACCTGCAAAAAGTCAAATTTTTGTATCAAGCACAAACATTTATACTATATATCTATATATAATCGGATATAGGGAGATTTCCAATTGCCAGAAGAAAAAGTAATTTATTTTTTATTGAACGATTTTCTTTCTATAACTAAAAATCGAAAGTTAATGTATAAAGTTTTCTTAAGGGAAAATTTCAGTTATAGCAAAGTTTATGTGTTAATCTTTAGTTTTTGTCGCAAAGTTTGCTTTATTAAGCTTATTAAGTATATTTAAGTCTTTTATTGATTAATTTTGCTTGTGTTTTGTTATAAAATAAAGTTTTCAGCGTTGTGGGAAAAGTGAAGTTTTCGCCAAGTTTCCTGCTGTTTTGTGAGCAAAATTATCGTTGAGCTAACAACAAGTTAACGACATTGAAGGTTTATGGCTTGTTGCTGTTGTTTGTTGTTATTTGTTGTTGTTGTTATTTGTTGTATAATAAATCTGTAAAGGTTAGCCCAAGCTTAACCTTAGCTATGTGCAGCTTATTTATACACCTTTATGCACCTACGTCTTCTACATCATTTACTTGTGTCTCTATGCTTCAAATTCGATTTGCATGTAAATTGCGTATAAATCCTTGAGACGTTACTATTTAAGGTCCTTGCGTCGGGAGAATGCAACAAAGTCACGAAACACGTACCAGAATTTGTTGTAGCAACAACTTTTGCCTTCTTATTTCTCAATTTCTTTCTATAAACGTGGCAAAATTTTTGTTAAACTTTTCTTTAATATTTTCTTTGTTTTTTTATTTTTAATTTTTTTTGCTTTTTTTCTTTGGTTTTTTTTTTTTTTTTGGCATAGAATATTTAGCGGTCTTCTAATGGGCAAACAAGGTTTACTTTTAATTAAAAGTTTCATTTTTGTTAGCCAAAAATGATGGAAATGAGCGTTGAAATTCAATTTAAACATTTCTCTCAGTAATTTGAATGTTTTTCTTTGTTTCCTTTTCCTTTTTGTTTTTCTTTTTTTTTTTTTAAAACTTTTACAGCTGTTGCCACACTTAATTACTATCTGAATTCCATCAAAAGACTTTATAAAGTTTTCTTTTAATTTCTCTTTTTTGTATGATGTGTCTCTCTTACTCTCTTCTTCCTAGCAGTGGGGGCTATTGGATTTATCCAACAGTATGTTACAGGCAAAAAATATGCATATTCTTAATGAGCTTTCTTTATAGCCAAAACGATTTAGTCTTGGTCAGCTCCTTGTGCTTTCAGTTCTCTGTCCATCGATCTCACTGTCTACACAGCTTTCTGTCCTTTCCACTCTCTGCTTCACTGTTTAGTCCTCTCTCTGCCATCCAACTCTATTTCGTGTTCTACCATTGTTCCATTAATTCATCTATCTATCCATATGTTATCCAATCTATACTCTGACAATCCATAATCTTATTATATTCAGTTCTCATGCAGCTAAAGAGACCAAATATCGAGTGCACTGAAATTTCCTTCAAATTAAAAATTAATTTAAAATTATATAGCTTTCAATTATAAGTTTTTTCTACAATGCTATATCAGACTTGTAAATAATTTAATCCATATTCAATTTTTTATGTGGTTGAATATATTATTAAACTACACTGAAAATTTCCTAAGGATCACACAATAAGCGCATAAATTATTCATCAATCAATTTATCAGCTTTCATTTTGCAAAAAAATTGGATAGTTGGTGACAATGTGTTTAAATATGTGTATCTGTGTGTGTGTATTAGTTTTCGTTTTATAAAGTACTAGCCACTTTGGAGTACACCTGACTACAATTCCATATGAAATCTCAACTTAATAATGTTACCAGAAGTAAAACCTGTGCTATATATAGAATACAAATAGAATTTAAGGATTATATTTATATATATATATATATATATGTCAATACGTTGATGGAACATTGACAACAAGTTGGCAGGTTGCAAGCACAGCAAAATCTCGATAATATTCATAACTTAAAAACAAAATCAATAAGTGATATACAGATATTGTTTAGATATAAATATTTAGAAAAAAATATAAAAATATGAACTGTTTTCATAGAAAATTAAGAAGATTCTTTTAGTGTTTTGTATTTTTTTTTAAAATTTAACTACAAAACTAAATTCAAAAATATATATATTTTATATAAAATAATAATAATGAAATGATAATAAATAAAAAGTTTTAAATAAGCTTAAAAATTAAATAAATTTAAATTTTACATAAGAAAAATTTTATTAATTTTTTTGAAAAAGAAAAGTTTTGACCAGAATCAAGCGAGAATAATGCATTATATTCTGAGGTTTTTATGTAACCTATGAAATTGTCCCAGGTATTTATATTATACTGTAGCTATATGGTTGTCTAGCAGTATTAAAGATACACAGCAATGTAGCTTGACTTAGCTAATCAGGAATATATATATATACTTTTTGCTGAAAGTAATTAAACTCAAAACTTTGCTTTAGTTTATGCAAAGTCTAACTAAAAATAAATTAAAATTAAAATTATTAAATAAATATAAAAATAATTAATAAATGCAAATTTATACAAAGAAAATAATTTAATTTTATATAAAAATTGTTTTTTTGTTGCTTTTAATATTTTCTCTGCAACTCTAAAATATGAGAAGAAAGCAAAATTTGTATATTTTCATTAGCAACGTTGCAATTTCAAGGCATATTGTAGATATTTTATATATATTTATATATATATATATATATATGTATTGTGCTAATATTTGCATAAAAATAATAAATAAATTCTTAAAATTTAATTGAATTAAGTCTTAGCTAAGAAAATATGCATAAGGTGATAAATATTTACATTGCTAAGAGCCAAATCGAGAATTGAAAATGTTTAATTTAAATATTTGTTATTTTGTGCTTGTTAAACAAATTGAATTTACCAATATATATATATATATATATATATATGTATATGTATAATATATATATATATGTAATATCTGATAATATGCTGTTAGTGACATACATGCACACACACACATATATATATATTATATATTTAATATGCATATCCGTTAGATGAATAATGTATGAGCATTGCTTTTGTCTGTTTGAGAGCAACAATTGAATGCAGTAGAACAATAACAAGGCAAATTGTTAAAGGCAGATGCCAACGGCATCAACAGCTCAAGTGACGCCCCATTTTGTTGCTTGAAATTGTGGAACTGTCAAGCTGTCTCGCTATGGAACTGTGAAACTGTGGAGTATTGGGCCACTTGAAGTAAAAACATTGCGTTGAATCTAACATGACATGCTATGAATTTATTGTGTGGTTAACTAACAGCTAGTTGTATGTCTTGTCTGGGCTTACCATTTGTCAATTGCTTTTTATAGACACACCCACACACATACACACACACACATATACACACACATACACATCTGTATTGAAATTGCTACTATTTGTATGGGGCAAGCAAAATAACAAAGAGCAATTATATCTAAGCCGAAACGAAGACAAAAACATTTGCAAAAAAAATATTTTGTTTTTGTCTTCTTTTTTTGGCCATGTTATTCTTGTTTAGGCCGCTGAAGCTATTTCAATGTCAAAACGTAAAAGGTTAGGTGTCAAATAACAGGCTTTGTTTATTCTTAAGATACATTCCACCCTATCACACACACACACACACACACACACACACACAGAGAGACACGCACACATACTCGACATATGTGAAACTTTGATTTTGCATTGATTTTCCATTGATGGCATTGAGTGGACACAAGGTTAAGACCTATTCCTGTACTTTTTTACTTTGTATAAACAAAGCATAAAGAACTATAAATATACATATAAATATAACTTTTTTTATATATAAAAATATATATGCTTATTATAAATGTAAAACTTTATATAGCTCTATATTAACTAGGCTAAAATCAAAGCTAGACTTAATAAAAAACGTTATTTAATTTCACAGAGAATTCAACAAAATTAACTTAACTTTTATATTGGTAATTATAAGTGTTAAATAGTGTGTGTAACCGCAATTTTATTTACGCTTATTAAAGTTAATTCTATTGTAACTATTTAACAAGCTTATAACTATAGCATGACATTGCGCATACGCCCCAATGTACGCAACATTTTATTTTGTCAATTTGCAGTGGAAGTACAAACAAAAAAAAATAAAAAAATAAAAACACCAACTTAATGAGAATTGACGTCTTTACACGTTGATAAACACAACAATTCCTGTACACTCTGACTGTCTGACTGTCTGACAGTTTGACAGTTTGACAGTCTAAATATCTGGGCAATTGCCAGGAAATGTAACAGGATTAGCTTTTTGCTGTGACCTCATTGCCAGCGGCGAGCTGCAGCTGGTAGCTAATTATGAATTTTAATTAATTTTGGCATTTTGTTGGCGTTTTGCTTGCTGCTTGTTTGTTGACTGTTCACCAATGGTTGTCTATTGTGCATGGCTTAACAGTTATTACCGTTATAATTGTTATTGCTGGTGTTCCTCTTGGTGTCTGTATATTTTTTGTTGCCTTTACAAGGTTACCTTACAGTGTCATTTCATCACTTTTTACAGCAATTCGTCAACTTTTATTTAATAAATTTTTTTGTATATATAAAATAAAAATATACAAAAAATATATAAAACATAATATATATATGCCGTTGGCCTTTTTTTTTCGTTTTCTTTTAAATGGAAATGTAACGAAAATAAAACCAAAAAAAAAAAATAGAGAGCTGTGTTGCAACTTTGTTTTTATTTCATTTTGTCTTGTACTTGTAAAACAAAGGTACTTGAATAATACAATTGAAAAGAAACCAAGCAGAAAGTAAAAAAAGGGGGCAAAAATACTTGTCAATTGTTTAACAACATTGCGGCCAAATGCAACTTGGCTCAAACCAGTCTAACCATGAAAACTGAATGAAATGTTTCTGTTCTGCTAAAAAAAAAAAAAATATAAAAATAAAGATATAAAAGCAAACTCTTTCGATTGCTGCTCTCAGTTGCTATTGGCCCAAACCTTTGCTGACCTTTTCATATAAATTCAGGCATAATAAACTGGAAATACCCTGTAAATACCTTGTTTACAATAAAAGCTTTATATATTCTGCACTGCTTCATGCTGCAAAGCTCAAACTGTATTGTATACTCCTTTTAAGCCCAGTTTACAGGGCATACGGAGAGCTCAACATTTTGCATAGATTTGCACTAATTTTTTATATATTTTTCTTTTCCCCAGTTGTTTATTGCATTTCAATGAATTTCATTCCTTTTGGCCTGTTGAAGAAAATTTATTTTTTTGGTACCCAAAGCGACCTTTGGCTTTGAATTTTTAATGGTCAACTTTGGGTGACTTCCAGAAACTATTTATTTTATATTTAAACTTTTATAGAATATTCATATTATAAATTATATTTTTTTGGCAATAAAGTTTAGATATTAAAAATAATTTAGAATAAAAATTAAATATTGCCAAAAGTTTTTATATATTATTTATTATTATTATTATTATTATTATTATTTTTTTTTGCGATTTTTCTTAAATATATTTATAAAGTTAAATCTTTTACTACAAACCGTTAAAAAATTATATAAAATTTAATGTAATTGGTCAGAGTAACTTTTAAATGTTTTTTTTTCTTCTATTTAATCTTCCAACTGATTTCATATTTTACTTGTGTTTAATGTAAGTTGACGTACGTGACAAAGTACGAAAGTCATTCAAGAGATTTTATTTGAATTCTTAACATTTTTAGTGCTTGTTTTTATGGTAACAAACAAGAAAAACAACAATAAAAAGTAACATTAAAAGGTGTTATATTTAAGTATGTAAGCCAAAAATTTTTTTAACTATAAAATATAATTTGATTATTTTAACATTTGTTAGATACAAATGTTAAAATAATCAAATTATATTATATAAAGTTACTATTATATAAAAGTTACTATTATATAAATTATATAAAATTTACTATTTGATAATAAACTTTATATTATTTATTAAGAAAACTAAACGAAAATATGTTATTAAAAAAAATAAGATAATATTCTTATCTTTTATTTATTAAATATTTATTTATAATATCTAAACTATTATAAATAAAAAAGATAACAATACTATATATGAAAATGTAGGTCAGCGACTGCCTTACTATAGCTACCAGTATTGATCAGTATGATTACAGTATAGTATATAAATAATATTTTACATACACATATATAAATATTGTGTGCATGGTAACAATTTGATATTCAATTTAAACATTTAATAAAATCCTTTTGTCAAATGTTTCTGACGAATGCACCAAAAATATTTCGTCTAAATTTGGACTGCAAAGCGACCTAATTAAGCGACACGCCAACTAGTAGAGTCGCAATGACGACGTCTCCAAAAATACACATACATACAAACATACATATATATACAAATAAATACATATATATAGAGTTCACAATATGATACAAATTCGTTTTGACCAACTGACTGATGATGGCGGCTTAGACAGAAATTCAAACTGAAACTGGCGCCCGTTGAAATCAATTAACTGACGTCAGCAACGGACCGAAGTAAAGTTTCTATTGCATACTTTTCAGCTGCACATTACATAATACTATGTGCGTACACATTTTTATGTGTGTATGTTTTTCTGTAGTTATGGGTGTGGTAACTTTTTTGTTTTTACCAAGTGCAGTGTACCATTTGCCGATGTATCCTTATCTAGCTCTATAACTTACCCCAATAGTCTGTCTCTGACTTACTTTTAGTGTTTCTATTTGTATGTGTCTGAGTGTGTGTAACTGTTGAGTATATATGTAAGTGCTGTGTGCATATATATGTATGTATATATGTTTATCATCATGTTATTCCCATTTTAGCCAAAGCATATCAAACATTCCAAACTTGTTATTACTGTTGTGGGGCAAAGGCTCATTTGTTGGGCCGCTGCGGGCAGCTTTATCAACATTATGCTTGACAGGCATGCAAAACAGACTCAATGACTGACTGACTACTTGAGTAGCTTTAAAGCATAAAAAGGAATAAAAAGTATGAGAAATGAAATGAATGCGTTTCACTTTTGTTTACAAAAACTTAAAGCAAAACTTTTCTTAGTGTTTGTCTATAGTAAACTAATCTTTAAAATTGCTTCTTATGTTTACATATTTGATGCATTCACTTAATCATAGTTTACACAATCAACTGCTATACCCTGTCAACCTTTTCTATTGGGCATTAAAAGACATATATATATATACATATATATAGAAGTAGTAACCGCACACAAACGTTTGCAACTTCATTCAATTGCTTTAAATACTTAAATAAATGCAGACAGCGAACGTGACTTTCATTTGCTCAAACTGAAGCACATTTTCTTCCTTTTAAATGCTATACACTTAGGCACTTGTACAACATATTAGTGAATTGCTCTAAAACTCTCTCTTTTTATATATAATATATAATATATATCTTATCTACTCTGATTTTATACACATTTTATGGCAGAGAGCATAGAGTGTTAATAAAAAATTTAAGCATTTCTAACCACTTTACATATGTGGCACAATAGAAATATAAATATATTTGTAAATACTAAATAAAATATTTTAAATACTTTTTGTTACCAATAGTATTAAAGTATTATATATATAATTCAATATGTTTTTCTTGAAAAATTTATGTCAATATTCTTTTACTAAGACTTATAAGTTATAACCGAGCAATTGCTTGAGTTCAAAATGGGCAAAACATTTGCCGAGCTCATCAGATATGTTGCTCAAATTATATTTATATATAGCTATATTTTATTCTTATTATTTTTATTATTATTATGTTTAATTACATAAATGTGTATATTTATATTATATTTATATCTGTCTCAATTAAAGCCGTCCAGAGTTGACTTGTTGACCAAAAAGGATAACTGATTGAAAGCTATTAAGTTTAAGTTCCAGACAGAATTTATTTGTTGTATTTGTTTAGTTAGTTTCTTGAGACAAGTCTATAATCGTTTGGTGAAACTCATTAATTAATTATTACATGAAAAGTTTGTGCAAAAAAAATAATTTTATCTTATATTTGAGTTCAATTAGAACTGCTTTTCTTGAAATATTACTATTTACATACAATATTTCTGTATTTACGACAAATTGTATATATATAAATTACATACAAAAATAAAAATAAAAAATTCAACAACTGCCTGGCTTTAAGCCGGCTTTGCCACAAGGTCCTGGCCAATCTGCCTGCTCAACCTTTCCTTGTATCCTTTTGTATGTTTATTAATTTGGGGTTCAATTCTCTCCAAATTAAGATCAAATAGTAGCTATATATTAAATCTTAATTATACATAAGTAAATAAATATAATTCTGTATATATTGGTTAGACAACTTAGGTTGGCAATAAACATTAACTTGTTGTCTTTTTGGCTCTAAGTAAACAAAATTTGTAACCTTTCTTTGATGTAATACTGCCGCAAATTTGTTGCAAGATATATTGCAGCCTGCTAATAACAGTATATAATAGATTTTACATATATAGATGTGTATATGTACTTGATAAAAAGGTACAAATTAACATATTTTTATATTTATATGGTTTAAATATATAAAATCAATTGCATTCTGTTGCATTTTAGTATAAAAAGTTAATGAAACGCTTGACAACGTTTTACTTAATTTTTATAAATATTCTTGTGTTTAATGTATATTTCATATTATAATAATTGTTATTTAACTTCATTAAAACTGCAATTTACCTAATTATTTTAAATCAATTCTCTTGAAGTATTTTCAAAACGATTTTAAGTAAATTTTTAACTCAATTCAGAATTGTGACGCATATTACAATTTGTTTTAAATTTTTTGCTGTCAACAGAAACAAATATATACATATATAAATATAAGCAGGAATAGGAATAACTATGAAAATTCGGAAAATATGAAAAATTCTCTGCTTGTTAGTAACTTCAGAGGTGCTTCTACGTGTCCATAAATATGTTCTCTGCCATGAAGTACACTTATCATATGTAAGAATATCTCTGTAAAGAGTATGAATTAAGCAGCAGGCAACAACTTTCAGTAGATAAATAAACTAACATATTACTTTTATTTAAAAGAAAAAATATTGTATTTGAATAATAAATTATATAAAAGAATAATAAATTAATTTAATTTATATTTGTTTTATATTTTATTTAAAATTCATATGAAAAGTTTAAACTAAATATAATACATTTAGGTGTTAAACAGCATTGCTTGTGGTGGCTGTGTTTTAATGTATGTTCTAAAATTTATATGTATGTGTATTGAGTATTTAAGTTATGCTCAAAGGGTATTTCATTGTCGCATATATGTTACTATAGTGTTCTCGGTTGTCATATTTAAAATTCATTAAAATTGCTTTTTTACTCAATTAAAATTGAAGTGTGTGAAATGGGCAGTTGGAAGCATCTCTTTAATACATCTATTATATATATAAATATATCTATATAAATATATCTATATATATATATATATATATATATATACAAATATATATATATTTTGTATGTATATAGAAAATATGTTTTTCATCAATAGTAGCGTTTACACAAAGTTTTTAAAAATGCAAAAGTTTTATTGTAAATAGAAATGCTAGCAAAAAATATGAAAAAAATTAACAAATAAAAAAACTATAAGTGGTGGCAAAAGTATAAATTTGCATAGTAAATACTAAAGAGCCTATAGTATAGACCATTATATATATATATATATATATATATATATATATATATATATATATATATATATATATTTGAGTTAAAAGCACTTGCGTGCCATGGCAACATTTGCAGTTAACGATAAAAATCTTGGCAAACAATTTCTATGACCTTGTTGGGTGAATGAAATGTTATTCCAAAGGTGGCAAAATATCATTATATATATATATATATATAGTATATATAGCTTTACCAATACAGTTAGAGGTATAGTGAGTTGTACAATTTGATTTTAGTGCTGCTTTGTGAGCACAACAAATTGCATAAAAATGACCAAAGATTCGATTATAAAGAAAAATATCTGCAAGAGTTGAAATTCAATATATAAATATATATATAATAAACAATATTTAATGTATAGAAAAATATATAAAGAGCTTACCGCAGCTAATGTTTTCATATTTAGTTGATATATGCCACAGATATTAAATTGTACAGGATTCTGCATAATTTGTAAAGCAAATTCATTGTTTGAATCGCGTTCAGTTGCTTTCTTCAATTCAAATTCCAATTTCAATTCAGATTCCATTTCCGTTTCCGTACTGAGTCCTATGTACTGTTGAGTTTCCTGGCTTTTGGCATTAAGCTGTGTCAATAGCTGTTGTGTCTGAAAGGATAACCAATGGTTATGTACAGTATAGTACAGTATAGTACAGCATAGGTATAGGTATAGGGTTAAGAATGCAACATACACGTTTGGCACAATTGTGACAGGCAGCACACAATGTCCAAATTTTTATCAGTGTGGGTAACATCACATATATGGTCTGCCAGAGCAGGAGGAGATTTATATTGGATGTTGCCAATTGCAATAGTATAATGCAGGCATAGCAGACCAGTATAAAATCACCAATGCAGAGCACGTTCATCATGAGCACCGAATGTCCATAGAGACGGGATAGTTGACGTGCTAAACGCACAATATGTGCATATCTAGCACGTAAGTCTAACATGGATTGATGTCCATGGGCCAATTGCTGTAGCAGTGTTACCAAATGTTCATCCAAACGCATTACCAGCAATGCCATTTGCAAATATCTGGCACGAACAGCTTGTGTGCTGTACAAGTAACGCAAGTTGGTCAATAGATTTCGGGTTCTCGGTGAATAAATCATGGCCATGATGAGTGCTCCACCACTTAGTGTAAATTCCAGTATTATATGTACTCTTAAATTGATTATTTTACCACTTTGTTGCTGTTGTTGTCGATGTTGTTGTTGTATACTACGTAATTGTTTAAATAATCTACGCTCACGATTTCTACATATTAACGCCTGCAACACCATCAACATATGCGCCATTAAGTATGCAACATTCATGGCATCAATGATCGTTACATATGATTTAATTTGATGTCGATGCTGATCTTGTAAATTATTTAAACGCCAACCCCCTCTAAAGTATCTTATTAACTGTAAAAACATATCAATTAACACCAGCGCCAAATAAGTGCTAAGTATTGCTCCAACTTTGCGGCTTTTTGCGCTGCAACTGAGCGCCAGCAATCGAAAATAGGCATTCAAACAGCGTTCTAAACTTCTTGACATTATTCACTTAACTAACTTATATTTGAGCTATGCATTCATTCCCTTAACCAATTGCTACATTTATAATAACCAGCTACTTATTGTTGCTAATAATGTATATGTATATGAGTGAGTTGTAATCTCACTAATTAATCATAGTAACTTTTTGTTAAAGCAACTGTTACAGCATAATTTAATTAGCATAAAAGTTTGTCAAGGATTTTTAAATAGGTTTATAATATATTAATTAAATTTTGACCTTACGAGTTTAAATAAGAACATAAAATATTTTTTATCATATTCATCTCTTGTTTTACAGTGCTTACGGTGCTTAGTATCACCACAGAGTACAACGAATATGCCACAGATAAGGGTGGCAATGTCAGCATACCCTGCGTAGCACAAGGCAATATTATGTGGGCTAAGGAACAAGGCGGTAACAGAACCATAATACAGGTAAAAAAATTTAAAAATATCTCTTTCAAATGGAAAATATAAAAGGAATAACATTTTAATATTAAATTAAATTTAAAAAATATATAAAATAAATAAACAAAATTATATTTAAAAAATTTAAAGTAAATTTAATAAAAAATGATTAGATTTAAATAATAAAATATTTAAATTAAATAATAAAATATAGAATTAAATTAAATTTAAAATGTAAATGAAATAAATTATTAAAATAAAAATAAATAATAAATAAAATTTTGAAATTAAAAAAAAAATATATATATATAAATAATTAATAAAATATTAAAAATATTCCATAAATTTAGAGTTATATAAGATTTCAAAATAAATAATAAAGATTAAATTTCAATAAATAAATTTAATGTTGAAAAATAAATGAAAATAATTAAATATATAATAGAATAGATCGAAATAAAATTATATTATAATTTATATAATTAATAATATTTTAAAAACAAAAAAAAATAGATAAAATTTTAATAATAAATTTAATAATTGGAAAAAATAAAATTTCAAAAATAAATATAATATATAAAACTTTTAAAATAAATATGACAGCATTTTATAATAATATTTTTTTCAATTATTTTTTAACTTTTATTTATATTATAGACGGGTCGTCTGCTAGTGTTGCGCAATGTGAGCTCCTCGGATAGCGGTATTTATGTTTGCTTTGCAAAGTTACCGCTACCAACAGCAGCCACAACAACAGCAGCAACACCAATAGTAGCAGTAGCATCAACCGCATCAACAGAAACAGCAGCTTCAATAGCAGTGAATGCAGAAACTACCTCATCACCACAGCAGCAAGAGCAGCAGCAGTCAGCAGAAAAGAAAGAACAACAGCTAGAGAAAGTTAATAAAATTCAAGAGCAATTCTTCAAGCTAACAGTACGCACTCCACCTGGACCCGTAACACAATTATACTTTAAAGCCTCAACCATACTAGGATTTCTTATTTGGCGTTTCAATAAGACTCAAAGTGGTGGTTATCCTGTGCGCAGTTTTACAGCTGAATATCGTAATATATCGTATAAGACGCCACCGATAAATGCTAGTTATGAACATGAATGGAGTCGCATGGATCCCATTAATATAGCACCAAATGTGGTAAGTTCAAAGCAATGTAACTATAACACTAATTATTTCATGCTATTATTAAATTTTTTGTTTTGGGTTTGGTTTTGGGCACAGCGTCAAATGGAAGTCTATCGCCTTGCACCCAATACAACATACGAGTTTCGTATATGGGCCAACAATGAACTTGGTAGTGGGGAGGTGGTTACAACCACAGTGACCACATTGCCTGAAACAAAAGAGGAGGGTAAGCAATCAATTAACAGTTATATATATTTATATAAATATACATATATATATTTATATGGTAACTGAATAAAATACTAAATTATATATAGCTATAGCTATAGGTAATGCTAAATATTCGATAGTTATTTTGCTGTCGTAACAATCTAAACATATTTCTATCGTACATACATCTTTGTGTAGTGGTTGCTCTTATTTGGTGTCAACTGTACGCAACGTAGGGTTGCCCTCCAAAAAAAAAAAACACATTTAATTTTCTTTACTTTATCTATTAACTGTTATCTATTTATTATACTCAATGCAACAACAACCCTACGTAGCGTCTCTTTAGCCTATGTATGTATGGTACGAGTATTAGCACTTATTGTCTTACTAATTAGATTTGATTTTTTTAAATTTTAATTTAAATTTTTTTTTTATTTTGGAAAATTGTAAAAGTTGTTTTCTTTAAAGTATTTTTGTATCTAGTAATTTTGTTGTCATCTCTCTATTTTTCTTGTCTTAAAAAAAACGAAAAAAAAATATCAAAAAAAAACAAACAACGAAAAAAAACAAACAAATGCAGATCTCATACGCCTTATAAAACCTGATCTAGATAATTTCGATCCACGTATTTGGATAGTCGCCGTCAGTATAGTGCTGGGAACACTTGTGATATTAGCCATTGGACTCTGTATTGTGCTCTCTAAGGAGTGTTATCAGTCATCGCAAATGGGTACAGAATATACGCCAACAGCAATAACAATAACAAAATCCAAATCATAATCATAGATTAATACAGCAATATAATATCATCATTATTAATATATTATTATTAACTTAATTATTATTATATAGTATTATGATTTGGATTTGAAATTAATGTTGTTGTTATTGTTGTGCAATTATTTACCATTACAAAAAAAAAATGAAAAATTTACAAAAAAAAAATCAAAATCAAAACGAATACCAAAAACAATTAATTATCAAAATGTCACAGCAAATGCCAATGCTAATGCCAATGCTAATGCTAATGCTAAAACTAATGCTAATGCTAATGCAGAATTTGCTTGCAATGAAATTGATGTTTATTATTGTACAAAATGTTTAAAAATGTTTTGCAAACAACAAATTGAATGCTTTTTACTTGTTTTTTATTTTAATTTTAATTTATGTATATATTAGTTTAAGTTTGCTCGCTTTTTAATTATTATTTCTATTATTATTATTGTTATTGTTTATAAATATTATAGCATATATATCTATATGTATATATATATATATAAATATATATGTTTATATTTTAATTATTGCTGTTGTTGCTGCTGTTCCTGTTGCTGTTGTTATTGATGTTAATATTAAACTTAAGTTGTGTCTTGCATTTGTTTAGCATTAATTATAAATGTGTTTATCGCATTACAGTAGATACTCGCAAATTAGTTACTTTAGTAATTAGAATTATAAGAACCAAAACAATTATGCTGCGTTTAATATAAGTTAATAAGTTTATGATGTATTTCCAATGAAAATAAGTTTTCCCAATGAAATCAATTTCTTCCAACTGAAATCAATGCATTCACCTCCATTAGTACAAACAAAATCAAACGATTCCAAACTTTTTTTTAACATAAATTTAATAATAGCTTAATGAGAGATAAATCCAGTAAGAGTTTTCACATTATGATTCTTTCACAAGATGAGTAGTCTTTCTCTTAGACAGCAATTGCCTAGTTTAAATCATTAACACAACTACAACAGAATTAAGATACAACTTAATAATTCTGATTGGTATATTAAGTATAAAGAACATGTGCAGATCAGATATAATAAGAGACCCAACAGATTACTCAGTATACCCGTAATAGAACCCTCTTCTGTTATGGTTTTCCAGGACCACCAGTTGGATACTCTCCCTTATGAAACCTTGTGCGAACGTTTTGGGATATAATTTATATAAATAAAAGAATAATAAACAAAAAAAAAAAACTAAATAAATAAATAATTAATTGCTAACAAAGTTGTGGGCAAAAATATTTTTTATCTTTCTAATTATAAAAAGTAATAATAAAGTATATATAGAAAATTTAAACATATCAAAAGATAGCTTTAAAGTAGAAACAAAATTGGTTCTAATGTGTGAGTGTCTACTGTATTGTGTACAATAAATCACAAAATAAATCCCCCATTGCCACAGGCAAATGTTTTTGCTTTTTTAACAAAAAATAATAAAAAAAAAATACAAAAGATATATTAAAAATATATTTATATATATATAAATGTTATTTTTGCTTAGATAAAACCTTTTACTAACGATAAGACTATATATGTATTTGCTAATATCAGCTATATTATTATAGGTACAATTAGTAACAATGCACCAACATAGCTTCAAATCAAAATACATCATAGTATATATACATATATGTATTAATGTATATTAATTGTTTGTACTAAGTGTTCCAAGAGTGTAGTCCCCTTTTTTTCTGGCATTTCATTCATATTGTAAATAACTAATTCAATATATAAAATAAAAAGCAGACATACGTGTTAAGTATGTTACCTAAATATTTAATTAATTATTTTAAGCTGCTTAACATTGATTTAATAGTGAAAAAAATTCGTCAGAAATTAATTTAATTTCATTTTTTTAAATTTAATTAAATTTAGTATAGAAAGATTGCTTTATATTAAAACGCTAGTAACAAAAAAAAAAAAAATTAAAGAATTTAAAACAAAATTTTAAAATCAATTAATAATTTAAATAATTTTCTATAATGTAAAAATTATTAGATATTTATTCACTCATTTTCTTCTTGGTGTAAAAAAAAACATTTAAAGGCAACTATTTAACCCGTCCAGATATAGATAATACTTAAGATATAAAGAATATACATATTTATCTTGCTGTGCTATATTATCTTATTAGATTAAAAATTTTATAGTAAATAAATTTAATAAATTTTAATTTAAAATAATATATAATGAGTAATAGCACATAAAATGTTTTCCATTGAATAGCCCCTGTCAAACGTTCAGCTGTTTTTCCAAAATTAATTTACTAATTTAATTTTTAAAAGTTATTAATAATAAGAACTAACTAAGTTAGTGCTTTGCTTTGTCTTAAATAATATTTAAATGCAATTTTTATTTACTTAAATAATACTAATAAATTGAAGTAATTTCTCACGCATATTCTAAAGGACCAATGTTAAGCAACAAAAAATAAAAAAGGAAACAGCTAATTTTTTTCTTTAATAATTTTTCAATTTTATTAGAACTTAAGCAAAAATATAAAAAAAAAAAATAATTATATAAAAAATAATTGGCAAATTCTATAAAATTTTAGAGACCATTGCAATTAGGCACAACTGTGATAGCTAGCACACATTTAGTAGGCACAATTATATAAAAACAATTTATATAAATAAAGAATATAACTTAATTTTTATCAATTAAAAAAAATTAAATAAAAAAATATATATATTCAATAATAAAATACATAAAAATAATATGCATAATGTAATAGCTTTAAAACTGTGACCAAAAGCTAACAAAAAAAAACAATTTTCAAAATCAAATTTTATTCAAATATTTATGAAATACTACATAGAAAACTAATTAATTTAGAAGCTTGTGATAAGATCGGTGATATGCTTTAGATGCTTTGCTGCTTTATTGTTCTCGTTCTTGTTACTGTTGTGCGAAAAGGAAAGCAAAAGAAAAGAGAAAAGAAAGAAATGGGAGAAAATGTTTTGAATGTCGCCAAATGTTTAGATAAAATGCTTTATTGATGTTGTAAAATTTATGTAATATATATACATACATACTATAATTATTAGTAGAATGTTAATTAATTTAGATTTTATGTGCTTTTTATTATGACACGCTAATTAAATGTTTCAATCCATATTTATATATCTCATATATAAATATATATATATATATATAATATATATTATATATATGTATTATGGAAAATAACAAAATATATTAATCTGAATATTAACTTATTGTTTTCAGTTATGTGCTTATATATAATAGATACATATGTACATATGTAAATGTGTTTTTAAAGCACACACACATACCACACATATACAGAATGCCTATAAAACACACATATAATACGTATACGCAGCGTGTGTCGCATGCTAAATGAGGCTGAGTGCGTTTAAGTGCCACTTAGTCGAAGCGATAGTGTATATATTTTGTATAATTTGCACACTCACACACACACAAACATACATTGACATACACACTCATACATACACATACATATTAAAAAAGAACACAAAAATAATATTGATGTGAAATTCCTAATGCTCTTTTTATTTTTACTCTTTCTCTATTTATCTCATTTTCCTCTATGTTGTTTGTTTTTTTGTTTTTTTTGTCTTTTGGTCAACAAATTCTCGAACTCTTCTACTTGTAATCCTATTAACTGTGTATCTAAATGATTGATTCTGTTACAACAACCATATGACGGATTATATAGAACTACAAGATGGTTGGGACAGCATTGAGCTTATACCGAATATAATACTTAATCCTGGTTTCAGTGAATCCGACGGAGCTAACAGTGCGCCGCCGTTCACGCGCACCATCATATTTGGCCATACTGGACAACAGCAATATAATAGTAATATTCATAATCACCATAATGGTCATAATCATGTTAATCATAATCATAATAATGACGCTGATGATGATGACGATTATGAGGAGGAGGAACATGAACCGACTATGGAAAGATTTAAACGTAAAGTTTCAGTATTCTTTACAGGTCCCACCATTAAACGTATTTGAAAGTACAAAATGAAATGCAATTTTATGTCTACAGATCTATTTAGGTTGTTGATTCTGCTGCTAACTTAAACTATACCTATATATATATAAATATATATACCTATATATTTGTAATATACTATGTAAAGCTTATAAGTTTTGCTATTGGCTAATAATAATTTTTGTTTTTTTTTTTTCTGTTTTATTTGCAAGGCCAAAAAAGTTGTGCTATTTGTTTTCTTTATGGATTAGCTTGAAGTTGCCTTAAAAAATTTTGCACTCAAAATCAATTAATTAAAAAAAATTAATTAAAAAAAAACCAAGACAAAATGTGAGCTTCAATTAAAACAGAAACCTCAAACCAAGTGGAAAATCTAATGTGAAGCAATGCAAAATTAATATAACATTTTCCATAGATTTTTCTTCAAAAGTGTTCAATATTTTGTGCTCATATTATATATATATCTATAATTATTTTAGTTTTGATCAGTACACAGACACATATAACTTCTAATTATGTGTAATTTACAAAATAATAAAATGACAAAAATATTGCTGTGATAAAAAAAAATAAAAAGATAAAAGAAATTCAATCGATGGACATTGTAAGGATAAATACTCGTAAATAGCAAAAATCAAAATAAAACACACAGATTCTTCTTTTATTTTTTAGTTAAGTAATTAAATAAATAATAAAATAATGATACATTAAAAACATTTGCTGAAAATAATTATTTTTTAATGTGTCGAAGAAAAAGAAAATTGATAATAGTTTAAAGTTTTTGTGTAGAAATCACAAATTACAATTTAAAAAAAAAAATAAAATTAAAAATTATTTTGAAAAGGTGCTTAGAGCTCGAAATTCCATTTATTTTTTTTTCACAGATATTTTTAGCTTTTAGTTAAAAAAGGGAAATTAAAAAAATTATGAAAATTGTGAACAAATTTTATAATTGAGCAAATTTTTTGCACTGTAGATCGCACCAATAAATATATATATATATATATATATATATATATATAAATATATATGTATTTATAATATGTTGTATACATGCATATATGTAATTAGTTAGTAACTAAAGTAAATGCAATAATTTCAATTGTTTATAAGGAATTAAGTATGAAAATGCCCAAAAAAGTTTTTTAAAAATATTCATGTGGCAATGCCTTGGGCTTTAGTTTAACTTTCAGGCAACATTATTTACAGGTAAAAATTAAAATCTATACTTATATATACAATATAATAAATATATATATATGTATATTGAACATTTTCAAAACAGCTTCCACACACACAAAATAATTGTAAAAACTATGAAAAAATTCAAATCAAATAAGTTATTCAAATTTAACTAATAGATCGAATGGCACAAAACTGAATTAATTATTATAAATTGTATAAATATATATATATTTATATGTATTGTTAATAATATATGCCTATGTATATTATGTAAATTAAGAAAGACTGTAGCTAATTGTTAAGACACTTAGCCTGATTGCTAGTCATATATGCTTTAATTAAAATAATATTAATATTATATTATAAATTAATATTTATATATTTAATTTTAAAATTTGTTTTAAACACCATAAAGCTAAGAAAACAAAATTAATATATATATTTTTGTTTTAAATATGCACTTGAATCTTTTGTTATATATTTAGAAAGACTTCCTTATAAGTATATAAGCTTTAAGCACGCTTTAGCCTTAATCTGAGCGTAAGTAGTGTTATTGCTTCAAGTTTAAAGTTATATATGTATATATATATATATATATATATATGTATTTATATATATATATATATATATTTATGCGAACAATCGTCAAATAATTCTGTGCATATTAGTATATAATTACAATATGTACACATATACATATATTATGTATATTAGCACATCCAGTTAAAAATTTAAAGAAAAAATAATAAAAATAAAAATTTAGACCTTTTTTGCTCTTTTGCAAAATTGTATGCGAAATTCTTTAATCGATTTATTCAAGGGATAATAAAAAAAATATTATTAAAGTAAAGTTTACAAGAGGTAAGTAATATATATATATATATATATATATATATATATATTAATTTCTTTATATATATTTTTATTTTTGTATTTTGTTTACAACTTTAACCATCAATTTTAATTTATAGTATTAACAAATCATGTAATTGACACGTTAAATTGACATATACTACATAAGCAGTATTTAAATGGAAATGATTCATATTTAGCTATATAGTCTTAAAGATATATAATATGTATATTATTTATAAGGGGCCTTTATATCCTTTAAAAATGCTTCTGTCTTAAAGAGCAGAATTCAAATGAATGCTGGACTCATGGAACATCAATAGATTTTCAACTTTAGCTCTGATGAAACTTAACAACTTTCCCTTTACTAAGCAACAGGAGAACTTGTTTTATACAGTTATATATCGGTATAAATGTATAATTATGAATTTATGTTAACAATCTGATTGTCACGATACACAAAGCTTGTATATCTAAGCAGCTCCAGCTGTGTTTGAGATCGAGTTGATTATGCAAACAGATTGATATGACTAAATACATCTTGTATATATATAAATATTGATATTAGTCTATAAAGCCCAGTTTTATACAAATAATCGTATATATTTATTTATTTATATATATGTATATATATATATATATATTTGTTTTATTTTGTAACTATTTTTCACTTGTAACTTTATTTATATAGATTTTTAATAGTTAATAAATTGCGTTTTGCCATCTGTTTATCCGGAACCAAACACATCCATATACCTACAAAAAACATACATAAATACAATAATTGACAACGATTGCCTGGTACCAACAGATGTTTGCGCCTTCTATGTTCACTGGCTCACACTTTATGTGTTTTATTTATGTTTGTAATTATAATAATAGAAAAATAATAAAAAAAGAAGCTTAGCTTAAACTTAATCCGCATAATATTGTTTAAGAGTGTATAACTCTATAGTATTACAACTGGCGAAGTATTTAGTCAATTTTATATCATAACTTAAACATTTATTATGTTTGTGTGTGTGTGTGTGTGTTGTGTGTGTAACGAGCGCGTATACACATATATATGTATATATATATATATATATATATATATATATATATATATATAATATTTGTAAGGGGCATAGGGGAATGCATATAAAATATAAAATTTGAACCAAACAAAACAAAACAAGAAAGAATAAATCATATAGTTATTAAAGTAGATATAAAAAGTTGAATATTATCTTAAATTCAAGTTAATTTATACATATGTAAATATAACATATGTGTATTCTGTGTCTATTAAATAGTTAATGGTTGTGGTTTTGTTAAATTTTATCTGATATTTGGTATCAACATTTCATTTTAGGGTTTAAGAGTTGCCTGTGTACGCCTAATTGCCCATTACTAAATACTAATACATAATAGATATAATTATTATTAGATATCTTCAGTTTTTTTTTGCTTTTGTTTCCATTTTTGTTTTCTTCTTCTATTTTGATGTCTTCATCATTTTTTTTCATTGTTTTGTAAATATTCTAGTCACATTTGCCTTAAGCCCTCTAAATAGTTATATATATATATAGTACAACATGCGGAATACAGTAAAGGCATATTGTCATCCTTCTTCTCATATGGACATTTCGGGCATTTTGTTATGCTTTAAATTGATTTGAACAATTTGTGAGAACATCTTGATAATGCCATATTTATCATTTTCATATACTTTTAAAAAGCTTGGCACATTCTTGTGCAAGAGCTCATAACAGAATTGCGGATACTTGCGAAATGCTGGCTGTTTATCGTCCCATATGGCCAAAACGTCGCAATCGTCTCTATAAAAACAAAAATAGAAACAAAATAATATATAAATAGAAAATTATAAATATCAATTTATGTGTTTGAACTTACCGCACTTCATTTCTGCACTCGTCTAACGATATGATTAAGTATTGAATTTTTAATTGTGCATATTGATTGTAAACATCAGGTGATTGCTGTCGACTATATACGGAGTAAACATGTTCTGTACGTTCACTGTGAAGTGGTTGTTAAAGATAAAGTAAATAGCTAATGGTGTTGTGTTGCAGTATGAGTTGTGGACTTACGCCATTTGACGCATATCTAGATGCGCATGATGGACAATTGGACGTTTTGTTGTCAGATGTACGGTGCCAATAATATCTACAGGGCCAGCAAATACTGCATCGCGTTCTGTATTCAATTTTATCCATTCAAGCATGCCTTCTAGATCTTCTGTTGGATTTGCATAGCGTGTTGGAAAGTATTCTTCACGTATATTCTATAAAATATAAATATAATTAAATAACAATGTAAATATGTAAATAAATAACTCACCATCAAGCCGGGATCAAACATGCTAAGCATAAATACAGCCAGCGATACGGACCAGAAAATGTTACGCTGACGATGATACCAGACTTTGGAACATATTGTCGGCGCAATAACACAACCTTGAGTAAAGCTTAGGAAAAATAGCTTGCGCACAGTTAACCCAATTAATGTAAATACAATCATTTGTGTAAAACTGTACATATAATGCAAATTTAGTATCTGTGTATTGGCGGTGGGTAGAGCAGAGTCTCGACGCGTTGACGCCGTCTGACGTCGTTTGCCGTTAACAGTCTCTTTATTAGCCGATTTGGATGGTGATGTTTTATCTTTTTCAGGTTCAGGTTCACGTTCAGGTTCAGCTTCAGGTTCAGTTTCAGTTACCGTTGCAGTTGGTGTATTCTCATGCGATTTAAATTTTAGATCAGCGTCAGCGTCAACGTCAATATCAACTTCTTTTGATGACATTTTCTCTTTTAGATTCGCTTCACTGCCTTGTTCGCGTTCTTTACGCTGTTTATCAGTATTACGATTAATCTGTGCCTTTAATCGTTTTATGTCTTGCATGAAATCATCTCGTTTTGGTGCTTCTTCTTCTTGCATTTTGGCTTTTTCACGCTTGTAACGCTCATAGTCGTGATCACAGCTCTCAAGCATAGCAAAACATTGCTGTAACATCTTTTCGGTATGCTTGTTAGACATATCGCTCATGGAAACATGATGCTCCTCTAGAAAATCCTCTAACACATAATTGCGAGCGCGTTCTCGTTGCTCTTGGCTCGCTGTTGATGGCACATTAGTTTTACGCCATTTCCGAAAGAACATGGCCAACATAACAACACCATACATGCAGTATGGCTTAACAATCATTGTCTTTACCAGCTGCCACAGCTCTGACCATGCAATGCGTGCATACAAGGGATTGCAAGCGGATAAATGTGTTACAAAGTTAACCTTGACCTGCAGCATCCAATAAGACCACATATCACAATAATGCATGTACAAGCTGTCTGGCCAGTTTAACAAACCAGATTTACTCAACATGTCTATTTTGCCATGCATGCTGCCAGCTAGCACCGCTGCTAGTACTATAATCTTAAAGGAGAAATAGTCACCATGCAGCAAATAATTTGCGTATCGCCGACAACGCAGTTGCCTCACAACAGTTATTAGAAATAGGCTAAGTGAGACGCTCATCTGCCAAGTAAAAAGCAGTTGGCTATTGTAATGTGACATTACAAAGGCCATGCAGTTACCCAGTAAATGTGACAGAGAAAAGTCAAGGGCAAATGCATTGGCCAAAGATATTGGCACGGAACTAACATTCCACGAAGTCATAACAATCAAAATTTGTGTTGTAAATATAAAATTGGAAAATTGCCACGAAAGTAGTGCACATGCTGTAAAAAGTGACATCACGAATACCTATAATAGAAAATAAACAAATAAATATGATTAAATGACATTTCTGTAAAACTTGCCTTTATTTGGTACAATCACTTACCATGAAAATGCGTGAGCTATGCTTTTGACGATGTAGAAGACGTCCAATGCAAATACATAAATAAAACATTTGCATAAATATAAATGGAAATGCAAAATTTTAGCAATACGTAATCTTAACCAAGGTACAATTATAAT